>APFE031239992.1:268063-307870 GCA_000404065.3 Pinus taeda | reverse complement strand
ATAACGAACTAGTGATCGAATCAAAAAATCCCTTGGACTAGGAACTAGTCAAAATAATACTGGAACGAATAAAAAATAGACCAAAAAAACAATAAAAAGAACACATAAAATATTTAAATTTTAGAGAGAAACATATATCTTCATGTGCATCCACATGAATCCAGAGCATTTATACAAAAAGACGCATATAACCAAAATAACACTTAGTGGAATACATAATAGAACCAAATGAATCAAGACACAGGCTTTAAATGTTAGGTCCCTATAATATTAGTGACCCCCCCATTACTATTGTCGTTGTACCCCTTATTGTTATTATTGTGCCTGTTAGGATTCCAAGAAACTCTCCTAGGTTGTAGTTCGAAGATGCTTGCTAAAATATAAATTCAACTATTGTTGCAGGTTTAATGGAAGGAATGATGGTTTGGTTCAAGCCAGATAACCACTTCCAGTTTCTTTCACTCCAGACATAGATGAACGCCCTTAGACTACAAGGCTTTAGACCACCAATGTTCACGATTTAGACATAAGGTGAATATGAAGAATACTAACCACACCAGTAGATGCACAAGACCATGTGATGGCTGGCTGCAACTAGTAAAGAAACCTGTAAATCTAATCTATTAATGCAAAGACAGGATGACAACTCTCCTGCATTAGATAAAAACAAACCTGATTAACCTATTCAATGAGGCAATCAATACTTTAACATAGAGATAGGATGACAATTATCTAGTGTTAAATGCCAAGATCTCAAGAATAGAGTTGTATCAGGAACAAGCTTAGAATAAGAAGAAAGTGGACAGTGAGTAGCTAAGAACAAAAGAAGCTTGTAATAGCTGAAAATGAAGATGAGACGCTGCAAGTGACAAAATGTCTACCGTCTCCAGAAGTTGAACCTTACATCAAATGCAAACCTTGATTAAATCTTTCTTCTGGGTATTTATAAGTTTACAATACTATGGCACTTAGCCATTTAGATATGGAGGGGTCATAATTGACCACCAACAGCATTTAACTGCCTGATGGAGTCTCTAAACATGCTTGCTTGCTTTAGTGGGTGAACCCGATCTATTTAGGAGTTGTGATGTCCTTTTAGGCATTGTCGTGCTCGTGCCAGTGGTGTCCATGACTCATAAATTCAGTTACAAAGTCGTGCTTGTCCTTTTCTCCTTTTGGTCATGTTTTCTATTAAATATTGTGGTTGGGAGTCTGACTAAGACTAATGATGGAGTTGGTCGTCTCCTTCTTTGGGCAACAAAATGTCAGAGGATGTGGAGTGCATGGGCAGGTGGATGATTTGGGTGGACAGGAAGAATGACCGTCAGATCATGGAAATGGACGGCGGAGATGGCTCAGCGGAGGCTATCGACCGAGGTGAGATCGGGGTGAGTTGGAGCCGTTGGATATTCCGTGGACGAATCAGATGGTCATCAAGAAATGAAGCTGCATGGTTGTTTATTGGGCGGGCTAGATCGATAGGGCAGTAGCAGTTTTCATCGGACTACGTTGGGCCGTAAAGTGGTAAAAGCCTGGGGTCGAGCGATTCCGTTTAGCGATCGACAATTAGTGGCAGATGAGAGAGAAAAACCACTCTCATCACGTGCTATCACTCAATTGCATTGTTGGCACGATGAAAGCGAAGACTGTCAAATCTTAGCAGAGATGATTTGACGGTGGGGAGTGGTAGAGCGAGTAGTATTTACCGGGTGCGATGAGAGCTGTTGGATCAGCGGGATGATCAATGGTGGGAATGCGGTGTGACAAGTTATGAATGCGCTAAGACATATGGTAGGGTTTTGTGGTAGGTTTGGGGTTTTTCACTCAGGGCTAAAGTTAAACCAGGTTACTTGTCGGGTTTAGGGGGCAAATAGGGAAAAAGAGATGGAGGAGAGTATGCAAGGTAAAAGGAAAGAAGAGAAGAGTGACTAATGTGAAACCCCTTCTTTGGACATAACAATTAGACCATGATCCTTTCTGATCTTAGAATATCAACGTTGCGTACTAGAGCTAACACTGGCTCCTTCTAAGGATGAAATCCTCCCTGTGAGGTTTCAAGAACCATAGACCACTGCCTTTCACAGAAAAACAAGATCAACAATATTTCCTAGTGTTCCATTCGGCATGGAGTCTAATTACGCCTACCCTAAAACGTGTAAAAAGAGCAGATTTACAATGCTAAGGCATAAAGGCCTTAATGACATAAATCTTCAAAAACTACCCATTAACGGGGCCATCAAAAACTGTCTCTCCTTCCGTACTTTGCAGCATGAAAATGTTGTTCCCCTGGATCTGAGCAATGACAAAAGGTCCAATCCACATAGCATCAAACTTCCCATGACTGCCTTTATTTTCCTTCAATGCATCCCATTTAAGCACCAAGTCTCCAACTTGAAAATTGTCTGTCTTTTCCTTTCCGTCAAAGGCTTTCTTGATTCTCTTTTGATGCGTTGTAGCTTTTTCAATCAACTGATCTTTGATCTAATGTACTTCAGCCAAGTCACTAATCCTCTTTTCCATGTCACTTTCCTAATTATACTCTTCCTGCAAGAACTTAGCCATTGGGAGGGTCAACTGAATTGGGAATATAGCCTCAATGCCATATACTAGCTTGAATGGAGAGTTCCCTGTGGATTTCTTGGTGGTCACCTTATTAGCCCACAATGCAAAATCTAGTTTAGAATCCCAATTCCTTTCATTGTCTTCCAACAGCTTTTTGATTATCCTTATCAGGCTCTTGTTGGATGATTCTACTAGACCATTACCTTGAGGGTAATATGAGATGGGATGCACTAGCTTAGTGCCCATTGAGTCACACATGTCTACCAACTCTTTTGCCCTGAAGGTTGTTGCATTGTCTGTAACCAATTTGTGTGAAAAGACAAACCTGGTGAAAATGTTTTCTATCAAGAACTTCATGACCACATGGTGATCAGCTTTCCTAGTGGGGATGGCCTCAATCCATTTAGTGAAGTAGTCAGTGGCTACTAAGGTCCATCTATGCTGGCCACTAGAATGTGGATTAATTTCCCCTATGAAATCCAAGCCCCACTATTGGAAAGAGCCATTGGCATGTATTGGCTTCAAGAGTAAGGACTTCAGCTGCTATTTTCCTTCAAACTGCTGGCACTTTTCATAGGATTTTACAAATGAAAAGATATCAAAAAACAAGGTGGGCCAATAATACCCAGCCCTGAGAATATTGTGGGTTGTGGCTTTCCAAAAGTGATTTCCTCCACAGATGCTGGAATGGAATTGATGCATGACCTCCATAGACGTTTCTTGGTCCAAACACCTAAAAAGGATTCCAGATGGATCTCTCCAATATAGCAAGTTGTCATGAATACAAAACTTGGCTGCTCTGAGCTTAATAGTCCTAGCTTAGATTGAACTACGGCTTGGAGGAACTTCTAGCTTTAGAAAAGATTGAGCTATTGTAGAATACCGTTCACAAAAAGCTAGATTTTTAGCCAACGACTGGTCATGTCCTACTGTTGCCTTTTCTGTCTATCTATCATCTGAATTTGTACTTATCCAATTCATGTCCAATGTCCTACAATTTTCTTCAGCCATCAGCTTGGCAAGGCCCTAACCTCTGGCAAGCTTGGTGGGCTTTAATTCTATGTTGAATTCAATAATCTTTGTAATCCATTTAGCCCTTCTTCCATCAACATCTCGCTGCACTAGGACATCCTGTACTGAAGCAGAGGGCACATATGTAATTACCTTGGAGTGAAAAATGTATATTCGGAAAGTTTTCAAAGACTTGATTAGGGCATAGGCTTGTTTTTCGATAATATCATACCTTAGTTCAACATCCCTTAAGGTTTTGCTGAAAAATGCCACTGGATACTCTGAATCCCCATCATCTTTCTACAATAAGACTACTACAAGGGTGTCACCGGAAGCAAAGGAGAAGATATGGAACTCCTTGCTGTAGTCTGGGCAGATCAAAGTGGGAGCTTCCATAATAGCTCTCTTGATGGCTTTAAAAAATCTTCTTGCTACATCAGTCCATTTGATCTCTGATCCCTTTTTTAGCATGGAGGTGATGTGTTTTATCGGTTCTGCAAAATTAGGAATAAACCTCGTTAAAAAATTTATTTTACCCAGAAAAGATTGGATCTCCTTTTTTGATCTTGGAACAGACAAGACCTGTATTGCTTTCACTCTCTCTGGGTAAATTTTGACACCTGCAGCAGAAACAATGTGTCCTAGGAGCTTGCCTCTTCTAAACAAAATTGTGGCTTTTTAGGATTCACTAATATCCCAAACCTTTTGCACTTTAGAAACACTTTCTTCAAATGCTGCAAATGATCTTGATGGCTGCTAGAGTATGCTATTATGTCATCCAAGTAGACAAGGACAAACTTATCCTTCTCTCCTACAAATGCTATATCCATGGCTCTCTCAAAGGTAGCTCCAACATTCATCAGCCCAAAAGGCATCTTGGAGTACATAAAATTGCCCCAAGGAGTGGTGAAAGCGGTATTTTCTTGGTCATCTGGATGTACAACAACTTGATTATACCCTGAAAATCCATCCAGGAAAGATATAACCTTGGCTTCTGAGACCTTCTGTAGTAAATGCTCCATCTTGGGTGGGGGATAGCTGTCCTTCTTAGAGCATTTGTTTAGGTTCCTGAAATCAACACATAGCCTGATTTCCCCGCTTTTCTTCCTCACCACTACCAAGTTGGCTACCCATTCTAAATATCTTAGAGGAACTATGATTTTGGAAGCTAATAAATTCGTGATTTCCTTTTCAATCAGAGGGAGGAGCAAAGGATTCATGGGTCTTAGCTTCTGCTTGAAAGGAAAGGTGTCTTTCTCCAATGGGATCTTGTGTTATATGATCTTTTTGTCATAAGTTTTAAGGTCATTGTATTCCCATGGAATGACATCAGGAAATTGCTTCATTAAGGTGCAATACTCACAACTTTGGGTAGTAGACAAATGGGTGGACAGGTTTATATACTTTGGATGATCTAGACTCTTTATGTTATGTCTATGGATTGCAGACTAATCTTCTTTTTGGGCAATCTTATGAGGCACATCATTATGGTCAAACAACTTCTCTAGAGGCAGTAGCCCTTTGGGTATATGATTGCTAGGTAGTTGAATAATACTGTCTTGGCCAATTCTATTCTTTAGCTGGGGTTGGGGACTTTCCTCTAAAGTTTCATTCTCTTGATCAATTAGCATTTCAAAAAATTCATCAGTGACTTGCAAAAACCTATTTACTTCACCATCATCCTCAAATACCTTCCACTGTTGGGCATTATTAGGCAAGGATGGTCTATATTTTATCTGGACTTCATAAACCAACTTAGGGGCCATGTGAGGGATGAATATGCTAGCAGACACAACAAGGGAATCAACAAGCTGATTTTTTACTCTAGAAATATATGAGATACAAAAACCATCAAAAGAATCTTTGAGTCACCATACCTCATCTCTGTATGCTTTCAGCCTTGGGTGCCCTGCTTGGGATGTTTTGTTCACTTGTTGAATCATGAGATCAACATCTCCAAACACCTTTATGTCTTTGATTCTGATGTCTTTGGCAGTGTTTAAGCCCAATATCAAAGCCTCATATTCTGCTATATTCGCCTTCCTTGAATCAAAGGAGAATGAGTCATGATAAGGTCTAGTAATATCAAGGCCTAACTCTTCCATGACAGCTTTGGGCATCAGATTATGGTTGGCCCCTATGTCCAGAAGACAGTTGTGGAGGACTTTGTCATGAATGGTCAGAGAGACATAAAATGATGGGGAATTATTATCATCAGGTTTTGTCATCATGCTAAGCACAATTGTCGGTTTATCATCTTGTAAATTCACATAGTCATTAGGTGCTTGTGTGGCTTTCAGCTCAAGGGCATCAAGGATGGGCATCCTAAAGGCCTCACTCATTACAAGTTATATTAGAGGTACAAATATTTTCAACTTCTGGACTTCTGACTCAAAACTGAAAGGGGAATGGGACTTGTCAGGGCCTCTTACCTCTTGAGTTGGGGCTTTGAGGATGATGGAATCAACTGCTGGTCTCTTTTGTTTACTGATCTGCTGCTCTGTGGGGATAGCAGCTCTTTGGGAAGGATTCTATTTGACATTACTCATTCTTGACCTCAAGCTATATCTTCGCTGGTCTTCAGTCTGTAGAATAGCTTTTCTGTCCCACTCTTGACTAGTCTAGTCCCTAAGTAATGACTCCTCATAGGCAGTTAATCTCAAAAAGGTAACATTGCCCTTGTCTTCCATACAATGAATCTCATCCTCTTCATCAGATTTTTCCTCCTCCATGACTACATTCTAGAAAGGAGCCTTAACCCTTTGTTCTTCACCAGCCTCGTTACTCCTCTGAATGATCTACAATTGTTCATTTTCTTTTTTGAATGGATTTGGATTTCTAGGAGCAAACAAATTAGGAAGCCTTGCTTTCTCAAAACTCTACTCAACCTTCAGTTTGGATATTTCAGAAGCCAATGTCTCTATCATTTTAGTCATGTTGTCTAGTTTGGATTCTGAAGATGAAGAAGAAGAAGAAGGGGACTCACCTCTCTGCCTCCTTCTATCAGCATGTCCCTTGAGCTTTTCTGCAGCCATGATATTGGATTCCACCTCCAAGGCTGCATCTTGCATTTTGGCTAGAGTAGCACATCTTCTTTCTCTTAATAGCAGGCAGAAACCAAAATCAAAGGCATTCGCGTAAGTGAGTTTAGCAGAGGTGGCGGTAGGCTTCACTTCAGCTGGTATCTTGCTATACATACGATTGAATCTTTTATTAAAATCAGATAATGACTCCCCATTTTCCCTTTTTAGGTTGCCAAACTCAGTATGGTAGTATAGCAGATCCTTCTTATCTCTCCAGTGCTTTAAAAACACATCATCTAATGCTTCAATGTCTACTATAGACCTAGGGGTCAGCTCTCTGAACCACTTTCTATCCTCTCCATCAAGGCTTTGGAAAAATACTCTCATCCACACATCATCTTCACTAATATCTGGGTTATCAGCATAGCTATAAAAAGACTCAAGGTTTTCTTCAGCTGTTACTCCTTCTGTACCAGTGAACTTAGGCAAGTATTTCTGATATTCTCGTGCAGGCATGGCATTCAAGTAATAGGTAGGACCAGGGGTCCATGCCTAGCAGCTATGATTCTTTCCATCTTGGTAGGTGCTTGTGGGCCTGCCATGACTAGGGTATAGGGAAGGATACTAGCAGTTTGAAACGTAGGGAGTTGGGAAATGACTGACAGGGCTAAAGGAATATGATGGACTAAAGGGAGGCTTTCTTTGGATTGAGATCCAAAGGGGAGCTTATTAAACAAGGAGCTTTATGAATCTCTAGGAATATTTATTCATTGATAATGTTAGGCTTTATATTCTCAACATGTGCATGCTCAGCTACAAGCCTTTCTTACAGAGATACATAAGGTTGTTTAGGCTTACCTGATCCTGATGCTCCTTTTCATGACATCTTGCTTTGCTTGACAATCTTCTCAGGGTCAGGCACTGGGTCAACTGGTGATTTTTGAGGATTTCTCTAAGTATGTCTCACAAACTGAGCTAGAACTATAACATGGAGTTGCAAAGAGGTTCAGCCTTTAGTAGAGTCACCAAATAGATGATTACAACCAAAAATGTGTCCGGTGGGTTAGTGTGGAAGTTGAATAGACAAAAGGATTCTAAGAGACCTTGGGATGTGAAACCCAACAATCAAACAATGTACTATAAATGTATATTAGTTGTTAATAAAAGAAGTAATCTCATGTTTTATCCTTCAGATTATTCTTGTTGCCCATGTGTGTTTAACATGGTATCAGAGTAGGCGTATTCCTACCCTGCATAATTACTTTGAGCCATTTGTTTTATGGCCTTTCTCTGCAGGTTATTACTCCCATCAGTTCTACATTTCATAAATATTTTCTTAGCTAAACTCTAGCTACAGCCTTTGTCATTTCTCCAGCGCCATTTTGGCTTCCACCTGCTTTGTAACTCCCTATTTTGCCTATGTTCTACCTTTCATAAAAATGCTGCTCCCGGTGCTGCTCCACCTGCAATTTACTATTATTACCCCTGCTGCTACTCCACCTGCTATTCACTATTATTATTCTCTGCTATGTAGGTGTCATAGAATACAAAATGCTCATGGTGCATTGCGTGCATTTCATTTATGCCATTGATATTCGGTGTTACTGTTACTATTAGCAATGACATTCGATTTTCCAACAAGCCTAGAATAAATGAATTTCCAGGAAGTTTGCTATCACATTGGTCATGTTGAAATATTTAACAACACCTATATTTGAGCCCCCTGCCTCCTTTCGGATGTCAAAATCTGTGAATATTTTCTGCCCCTGAATATAAACATAAAAAAAAATAAAGAATCTGTCTTCCAACACTCTTCCAACTATTTGTATTTCCAGTTTGTATCTCTACAAAATGTAGTTTTGATGTATATGTTCCATTCTCGAGCCCTAAAACCATAGTATCAAGTGATCTAGGAGATAAGCATTATGTCTGATACAGTTTTGAGTTTAATGTCTTTGTAAATTGAGACAGATTGCTTGTTGTATAAGTTACATGACTATTGTGAGTTTTATAGTGTCAAATCAGTGTGGTTGTATGAGACAAACAACTCATGTTTTCTCTTCAACAGATTTCCTATGGTGTCCCTCAGCTCAAGGTCCATTCTGAGGTGAAAATCCCATTCATTAACCCCTCGACAGTTTTGTTCAACTGCTGGCCATATGTTGAACGCTACCCATATGTTGAATGCTGCCCATATAAGTCTATTGAATGCTAGTCCATTGAGCTGTGATCTAATAGCCTGAGTGTCTGTAAAGCCTGCTGTCGAAGCCCACAAAATCTGTTTGGATTACTCCTCTACATTGAATTGGAGTCATATGGTATGCTAAGTTCGGTGCATGGATATTGTGTAGTGGTGTATGGTGAGCCTGTGGTGCGTTGAACCTTCTCTGTGGGTGTTCTATTGTGTAGTAGTCCTACAAAATGATGTGTTGGTTATGATATGTGTAAATTAAGAGTGTCGACTTGATATGCCAAATCCATGTGTTGACTGGTATGTATGTTGCATTGGAATTATTCTATCCTGCGTTAATTTAAAATCAATGTTGTACATCAGGGCCATGTGTTGAATTTTATACGCCTTGGGTCATTCCTACGTGTTGGAGCTATGGTGTACGGTATGAATATACTTTGGATTCCTTTCTTGAAGGCCATGCTAGTGTATTGACAATTCATTGAAGTTTTTTATGGTTATCTTATATGTAATGGCATATATCATGTTGAGTCACATATCCATAAAGGTGTTAGTATGTGAAAGTGCATAAATGAATGGAGCCATAAGATATATGTGAGATAGGCATATTATTTAAATCCTTATATAAGTTGGAGCCACGATATATGATATATGAGTGGTGGTATAGATATATATTATGTGACAATGTATGTGCATAGAATATATGCCCATATTAAAAGTTTTGACATAGTGTAGTGAAGAGTGAAGTTTTTCCATCTACATATTAAATAAGTTTCTTACCTAAATAGAAGGGTGTCAAACAAAAAAAGGGTAGAGAGCAAGGCTATGATTATTTTTGAAATCAAAAGCATAAAATATTTTGTGATGATGCATTCACTCATCTCCATAGTTTAATTAACTCTCTTTATCAAAGAGAACTACCATGAATGGCCAAGGAAGATAAAGCATACTTTGATTTTTAATGAATTATGGAAAGAAGTTAGTGAAGGAGAAGGAGGCAATCCTCCTGAGAATCCCACTTCAGAAAAAGAACTTGCCATATGGGAAAACAAGAACAAGAAGGCCTATGCCTTGATTTCAACGTCAGTCAATGAAGAGTTAAATTATGTTTTCTAGATATCACCATTCTTTGTGTGTTGAATATATTGCAAGCTGCCAATGTTGATTTGAAGCTGTTGCCATAAGTTTATATAAAAGAGCAATTGTTGTCCATCTTTTCCTCGTTGTTTTACTATTTTTTTTAAGGTTGAAAAATGGCTCCAATTGGTGCAATATTAGAGTCACTAGACAATCTAATACTCTCTACTATGGATAATACAATCAAAATTAGCAAGGATTTTCTCACCAATATTCACAGTTGTTTACAAGATGTACATGACAAGATTGAATTTTTGCAACTCGAATCTCAGCTAGAACAAGAAGAATTAAAACAGAGGAGTCATTTTGAATCTGTTTTTGTTCAGAAGATTGAAGTAGAATGCCATAAAGCAGTAAGGTTACATGTATATGCAGAAACTTAGTCTGCACTTCCCAAGCCCATCATCAGACCTTAGGTATAGCTTGTCCACAATAAGCATAGAACTGGTCTTGGATATTATAACAACTTGTCCTTTCATATTCTAGACTACTCAAAGCCCATTCAGTTTCAGAGTGCTAGATTTCTTCATGACAGTTCACATCTAGCTGTTCCAGATTTTTCCCCTCTTCCATAGCCACAACAACAACAACAGATTGTGAAATGCCAACACTGTGACCGAGTTTGCCATTTGAAAGATCACTATTTTGATCTTCATCCATGTAAGCACTGTCATAAAACCAGCCATTCTTGAGACAGATGCTTCAGAAATAAATGTCCTATAAGAAAAAAGATTCATCTTGGATGGATCACTTCTTGGCAATGGGCATCAACAGCCAAGAAGATATTCTGATCACATGTTGGAACTTGTCCCAGAGTATTGAACCATCTTGAAATTGAGTTTTCTCCATCATCTCACCTTGTATTTTATGGGGGGGAAATCATGGTCATCTACAAGCATCAAAGCCACATCAAGTGAGCCTAAGCCACAACCTGCCATACTAGATTGAGAGTTGTAGCCAGAAACAAAGATGCCCCTGAGCATGCCTTCAATTGGTAATCTAGGACACTTCCTCTAGCAGAAGACTTCATCTTCTCGTTAGTTTTGGAAGAATTCTAGGAACAAAATTGAGAACACTTCTTCTAGCAGAAGACTTCATCTTCCCATCAATTTTGGAAGAGTTCCAGGAAGTAAATTAAGCATTCTAGAGTTGTTGGTCATCCTTAAACCATCACAGGTTGAGACTTCCCTTTTTAGGTTGAAGTTCTCCCTTTTATGTGGGGTGAAACCTCCCTTTCATGGTTGAAGGTTTCCCTCTTCAAAACAATAGGAGCACTTCCTCTAGCAGAAGACCTCAACTTCTTGCCAATTTTGGAAGAGTTCTAGGAACTGCACTACGCATTCCAGTGTTGGTGGTCATCCTTAAACCACCGCCCTTTATACCAACATTTTAGAGAGCACATTTAGCCTAGTGCTACCATGCATTTTTGCACATTTTGTATTACAGCTCTCTTCTTGGACTCATACATAACCCTTTGGATTAAAGGGGGGAATGTTGGACACCTAATTCTCAATGGGTTAGTGTGGAAGCCAAATAGACAAAAGGAGTTTGAGAGACCTTGGGATCTGAAACCCAACAGTCAAACAATGTACTATAAATGTATATGAGTTGTTAATAAAAGAAGTACTCTCATGTTTTATCCTTCAGATTATTCTTGTTGCCCATGTGTGTTTAACAATCATCAAAGCTAGATCTATGTCATTCTCCCAGGGAAGCTGAGCTTCAATCTCCTCTCCCCAGCAATGACACCAATTATTTTATGATTCCATGAAACTCTCCTAGGTTGTAGCTCAGAGATGCATGGTAACATATAAATTCAACTATTGTTGTAGGTTTAATGGAAGGAATGATGGTTTGGTTCAAGCCATAAACCACTTCCACTTTGTTTCGCTTGAGACATGAATGAACACCCTCAAGCTACAAGGCTTTAGACCACCAATGCTCATGGTTTAGATATAAGGTGAATATGACTGGCTACAAGTAGTAAAGAAACCTATAAATCTAATCTATTAATGCCAAGACAGGATGATAGCTCTCTTGCATTAGATAAAAAGAAACCTAATTAACCTATTCAATGAGGCAATTAATACTTTAACATAGAGATAAGATGATAGTTATCTAGTGTTAAATGCC
The DNA here is from genome assembly GCA_000404065.3 of Pinus taeda. Lineage (NCBI taxonomy): Eukaryota > Viridiplantae > Streptophyta > Pinopsida > Pinales > Pinaceae > Pinus > Pinus taeda. Next base: position 295,813 of record APFE031239992.1, on the reverse strand, counting down.
AAGAGCTCAAGAACACAATGTATTAGGCACAAGCTTAGAATAAGAAGAAAGTGGACAGTGAGCAGTTAACACCAAAAGAAGCTTATATTAGCTGAAAATGAAGATGAGACGCTGCAAGTGACAAAATATCTATTGTCTCCAGAAGTTGAATCTTACATCAAATGGGAACCTTGATTACATCTTTCTTCTGGGTATTTATAAGTTTACAATACTATGGAACTTAGCCTTTTAGGTATGGAGGGGTCATAATTGACCACCAACCACATTTAACTGCCTGATGGAGTCTCTGAACGTTTTTTCTTGCTTCAATGGGTGTACCTGATCTGCTGAGGAGTTGTGCTATCCTTTTAAGAAGTTGTAGTGCTCGTACTGGTGGAGTCCACGACTGATAGATTCAGTTACAGAGTCATGCTTGTCCTTTTCTCCTTTTAGCCATGCTTTGTATTAAATATGGTGGTTGGGAGTTTAACTGAGACTCATGATGGCAGAGTTGGTTGTCTCCTTCTTCGAGAAACAAAATGTCAGAGGACGTGAATTGCATGGGTAGGCGAATGATTTGGGTGGATGGGAACAATGACCTTCGGATCGAGGAAATGGACAACAGAGATGGCTCGGTAGAGGCTTTTGACCGAGGTGAGATTGGGGTGAGATGGAGCCATTGGATCTTCTACAGATGAATTAGACGGTCATCGGGAAATGAAGTTGCATGGTTATTTATCGGGTGGGGCAGATTGATAGGGTGGTAATGGTTTTCATCGCACCGCTTTTGGGTATAAAGTGGTAAAAGCCCGGGGTCGAGCGATTCCATACAGCGATCGACACGTAGCGGTAGATGAGAGAGAAAAAATGCTCTCATCGTGCGATATTACTTGATTACGTTGCTGGCGCAATGAAAGTGAAGACTGTCAAATCTTGGTAGAGATGATTTGATGGTGCGGAGTGGTAGAGCGAGTCACCTTTATCGGGTGCGATGGGAGACGTTGGATCAGCGGGATGATCAACTATGGGAATGCGACGCAACAAGTTATGAACGTGCTAAGACATATGGTAGGGTTTTGTTGTAGGTTTGGGGTTTTGTGCTTGGGGCTAAAGTCAAAGGGGGTTATTTGTCAGCTTTAGGAGGCAAATAAGGAAACAAAGATGGAGGAGATTAAGTGGGGTAGAAGGAAAGAAGAGAAGAGTGACCAATGTGAAACCCCTTCTTTAGACATAACAATCAGGCCATGATCCTTTCTGATCTTAGAATATTAGCGTTGAATAGCAAAGCTAGCAGTACCCCTATTTTCCCCATATTGTTATTATTGTGCCCTGTAGAATCCCTCTATTGTTATTTTTGTAACTTTATATTATTATTGTTAGGTCGGCTTGGTTATATTATGACCTCGTAGACTCCTATATATAGAAAGGAGGTTTTGTCATTTGAATCATCTAAGAATTTTTTAGTTGTGTAATGCAAAGGAGGTTGCCCCCTCGAAGAGGCTTATTTCTAAGGCATTGATCTATCTCTTCTATCTTTTTGTGAGCTGGTTTCATAACATTTGGTATTAGAACTTTGGATTCTAGTGTTTCGTTGCTCCAAAGAGGACATCGTGCCATTGTTGTTATAACTTTTTTCTGTGATGTTTCAGAAGCTAAAAAAAAAACCATTTGGGCGAAAATAGTTCTGAACTTCAGGTCCAAATTTCATAACTTTCCTCGCTATATTTATGGAGATGTGATCTAAGGAAGTTGGCATTTTTGTAGACTCTCGAATTACATTCCAAACAGGTGACCTTGGAAAAATTGTCATAACTTTTGTTTTGAGCATCAGATTGGAATATTGTAAGAATTTTCAGAAAGAGGACAGCCTCTATTTTTCTGTGTATCAGTTTTAGATACGAAGGTTGAAACAGTGACACATGGCACATCGTACAAGTTCGCTCTACTAAACTAGTCTATAATCAAGTCATTGTGGGAGATTTGGCATAACTCTTCCTTGGAGAATCCAATTTTGATGAAACTGGTGGCATTGGAAAGAGGATGCATAGGACTACTGCAGGTCACAATTTTAGAACTAGGAGATCCAAAATTACAGAGGTACATCAGATTCAATATTGGGCTCCTACAAGTGAAAAAGGTGTGTATTTTTTAAATTTTTGCATAAGCTTGGTTTGAAAAATTAGTTTGAAGGAATTCGAAAGGCATAGTGAAGCACCATTATTGGTAATTGATGCCTTAAAGAAAGAAAATGGAAACACCTAGTAAGCAACCTAAAAGCTCTAGCATGACTCATGAAGAAGAGGAAGAAATACAACATGATATATCAATATTACGAAACCAAGTGCAACAAATTTCACTCGCACAAAAGGTAATAGAAAAAATGATGGATGGTTTAAAGAAAGACATGGAAGCTAAGATGGATGGTTTAAAGAAAGGTCTAGAAGCTAAGATGAATGACTTGGAAGCTAAGATGGATGGCGTGGAAACTAATATGGACGGTGTGGACGCTAAAATGAATGGCATGGATGATATGATGGAAAAATTGAAGATAAATTTGTATAAGTTGCTACAAGAAATGGTCATTAATGGTGAAAGGGTAGTAAATGAAACTCATGATGAGAAAAAAATAAATGTTAATCATGATTTCATAGACTCTAATGTTGGATTGAAGACCCACCATGTTCCAAAAATTGATATGATGAAGTTTGATGGCAAGGATCTCAGGACATGGATACTACAGATCGAGCAATTTTTCGATCTCCATAATATGCAAAACACACAAAAGGTAGGTATCACAACTTTATATTTGGAACCAAATCAGTTTGTATCTTTTCTAAGGCGTTGATCTATCTTAGTTCAATACATAATAGAGCTAAATGAATTAAGAAACAGGCTCTAAATTGCCCGTATAATCCAAAAATAAGCATGATACTAAAATACTATAGCTACAAGTGCTAGCCGTCATCATGATAACCCTCTTCCTCTTCGTTCTCCTCATCGTCATTCTCATGAGTAGCCTCCAAGTCTAGAGTGATATTCTCACTTGATGCCCCTTACCATGAAGTTGATACTTATGATATCCCTCCAAATGGATTTTGCGTAGGTGGGTACAAGTCAAACCAAGAAAGCTCTTCATTTTCAAATGCTGGTGTTTGAATTTCCACAACCCATTCTAATGTTGGATCAAAGTCGTCCATGAGTATGTTGCTTGATTAAGGGATTTTGTCTAGCAATTGGTTACACCTCAACCTAAGTTTGTACTAACATAAACTATGACATTCAATTATTTTTTCTCCAAATGATTCCTCTTCCTGGTGTGTATACACTAAAGAACATTCCAATTCACTCAAACCCTGAAGTATTAGACATCTGCTTGAATATCCGAATTTCAATTTTTTTGTAACTCAAGGCACTAGGTACCAAATTGTTGCCATCAATAGAGTAAAATAATGGTTAAAGGAAAATAAGTGTTAGGAAATGATTTTTAAACTTGAACTCAATAATTGTAATGGGTAATATAATTAACAAATTTCAAGATTTTTAACTCATGGATCCCTTGCTCTACTTCTTATAGCCATATACATGCCAAAGGAACTAGTATTGCCATTGAAATTCAAGATATTGGTATGTATTTGATCTCGAATATTGGGATTCGGGACCATGCACTCAATGGATATATAAAATCCCACTTTTGCCTCCCCATCTACCTGAAAATCTATAGTGTAATGGTACCTTCAAAGTTAAAAAGACAAAAAAACTCATTAATTGATTTTGAATGTTTTGGAAAATAGTTTATAATCAGTGACAAAACTTATAAGCTTTGAAAATCGAAATTACATACCTTAGATTTATCTAGTATCGAGTTGCTTGTAAAGGTCTATGGAGTCATTTATTCCATCTTTCATAAATGATTCTTTGTAGAAGAATGTATTTCTTCCTTCTATCCCCATGCACCCATTCTTCTCATGGAATATCCATCCATGTTGTCATGTGCAGCTAGATGTGATTTCTAGGATCAATTTAACCATCATACTTATCTTCCAATTCTGTTTCTACCTAACCAAACCTTATCCATATCAACCTTCGACATTCTTTCCAAGTTCCTTTATTCTTCTTATGTGTACCCCACCATCTAGCAGGAGTAGCTCTTAGGGCTATATCCATGGTTAGCAATATTTGACACTTTGGTACATGTTCTTCATATTCTTCAAGAAAAGTATTTATATCACCCAAACTATCATAAAAAGGTAAGTCACATAACTTAGTTGTCATATAATGAACTGCTTTAGTAACTCTTGCACATCACCTTGTAGATACTTCATGTAACCTATTTTGCCGATTTTCCAATTCTTCTTCTGAATGTGAAGCACACGAACCATCACACTCCCAACTCAACTCGTCTTCAGTAGGGTTAACACAATCTTGTTCTTTTGCTATCATCTGATAGATGTTATCTATATCAACGGCATTATATTCCTCTTTAACTAGTTTAGTTTACTTTCTCCTTCTGATGGATCCAAGTGAACGATCACTCTCATATTTTTGCTTTCAAATATCATTTTCCTCTTCTTTAAGTTGATTATAGCCCTGTTGGAAAATTCTCAATCTAGTCCAAGTAATGCAGGATAGGGGTTACTGTCATCCACAATTTCTATCAGTTCAAAATCAGTAATAGTGCACACCCCTTCAATGTCCACTATAATGCATGATAATCTTCCTAAAAGAACAATCTTTTGTTGATTCACCATTCTTAGCCAAATAGGTAACCATTGCAACTTTGGTTTACCCATTAACTCCCAAGTTTTCTTTGTCAAGGCATTAGCTTCACATCCCAAATCTAAAATAACCTGGTCCATGTTACATTCTCCTATTTGTGCACTAATCCTCATTTCTTTTCCAATTCTCTTTTGTCTCTGTAGATTGTTAACTTCGATAATATCACTTCGTGGTACTTCTTTAGATAAATAGGAGTTTATCAATTCCTAAAGTCCTTTTACATATCTTTGATGTCACAACAATTTCATACAAGTTTGAAGAAAATATTTTAAAATATCTACCTCATATGTTGCATCATGTTCTTGTATTGTCAGAGCTTGGCCGTGTCTGGCAGATGACACACCACAACTATTCTTTTGATTATGTTGTGTGCTAGATGTTGAAGCTCCTACATACATAAAGCTTTGCTTCACTTCCATAAAGACTTATTTTTCCTCTTGAATATAAAAGACAAGGGACTTTTCAACAGTCTTTCTAACCCATGTAGCTTCAACTTCCTTCCTTCCATCTGCTTTATCATTTCGAGTTGTAGTTCTACTCCTTGTTACACTATTAACACGAGGTTCATCAGTCATTGGTTCCGCAGTCATCATCTGAATGTTCTATGTTGGCTATTGATTTTTCTTTTCTTGCATTTTTGCCATAAATATAGGACACTCCTTAATTACATGATAAAATGATTTGCACTACTTACATGTCATAGTAGGATTCTAAAAATCTCTTGCAAAGTGACCTGTAGTTGTAACAAATAATCCATCCATGACCTCGACCTCAACCTTGATGACCGCCTCGACTACTATACTATCCATGTTCTTCATCTTGCATTCTATATCCATCATTATTCTGCTCTATCATTTCATAAGATAGAAGATTGTTTTCATCATGCCCTACTGATTTGTAAAATGTGCAATATACATTTCTTGGACTTTCGACATACTTCTGCAATAGGTATCAATATTTTGCGCAATTTTCACCTCTAATTTTACATATCTCACACAATAATCTAGATTCGGCATTCAAAGGATTAGGTTCTCCACTAGCCATGTAATTTCTAAAGAGAGGACATTGGTCCTTAGAGTGACCTTCTGAATTGCACTTTGAACACCACACTTCTTCAAGAACTTCGTTACCTTTCTTCATATCTTGTATCTCTAAATTCAAATTTTCCAGTGACTCTGGATCTACTACATACCTGCATGGGCATCCCTTATAGGCGAAGCTTCTAATTTCATCACAAGTTCTAAAGCTTTGACTTGAGTTTCTATCTTCTGTTGTGATAAAGGAAATCTTATATGTGGAATCAATGCAACTACAAACAATTCTTTATGTTGTTGCATAGTTATTTTGAAGATCATCTCATCCAATAATATCTTGAATCTTTGGTCAAATTCCTAGACAAACTCTGTGGGCTTTTTTTTATTTCTTTTAGCTCTATGATGCACTATGACTAAGACTCTGACATCCTAAATTATTTCGCTATTTTGATGTCTACAAATAATCTGATCTGATTGCTCGAATACTTCATGTACCATGTCAGTGCTCTATCTTGAAATGTTGTGACAAGCTATGTTTTCTTTATAGTTTCATCATGGACCTACTTTGCTATCCATACTACTTCACATAAAAATGAGAACTTCTTTGGATCCTCTCCTCTAGTCCCTTTGAATATAGGTAGGTTAATATCATTAGCCATAGTTCTTCTTGGAGGGGAGGGGGAGGGAGGGTGTGGGGGAGTGGGATTCATTAAAGGAGAAGATGGGGTAGGGGATAGGGGATTGGGGAAAACCAAAAATCACCCTGACTAGTACATGATTTTTTCTTTTGTGAAATTTCAGGATGGAAGGGTGAATACTATGGAGTTCCTTCAGGGTTCTCAGAGCGATTTTCTTCACTTTTAGACTCACTTAATAGAGGGCTAAAGTCAGTTTCTATAAGAGGTCTTTGGATCTTGGCCATAGGATCTCTTCCTAGTGTCTATTCTATGTCTTTTGCACTTTCCTTTGTTCCATTTTCTTAATGGATCTTCTCGCAAACATAAGTAACCAATAATATGGTTGCATTCATAAAATTCCATTTTCACACAAAAGCATCTTAATCCAAAGTTTTAGAGATTTCAAGAACTTGCCTTGTAGTCCTTTGAATTTTTTTTGTTCTGCTTCACTATAGGACACAATAGATTGTACCAGAAACTCAGTAATGAATCATTCCTATATTTTGTCAATCCATAAGTAAATATCTCTTGAGATCCTATTGTTAGTGTTCTTCAGTCACTATATTAGTTCAAGAGTCCACTCCTTAGGTTTGTATCCTTTAAAACTATATTTTCTCTCCGTCAACCTTGATATCCACTCATATAGCTAGACATGGAATGAGCCGAAGAACATTTCGTATTGATATTCAAAAATATACTTCTCCAACCACCTCCTAGTTGATAGATGAGGGCTTATATTTTCTTATTCTTAAAATTCTCTTTCCTTCTGTTCTACCCAATCTTGAATTACTTTCTTCGGTGAATGCCACATAAATATCCCTCAAACAGATCCCAGTCCTAGCAGCAGAAGCATTTTTTGGCTTAGGTTGGGTAGACCTAGGTTCATACTTTACTGTGCACCAACAAAATCCTCAGTCACTGGCCCTTTGGGTGACGACCTACAAGCAAGTCACAGTATCACCTAAAGTGACAATGGGAGGTTGCCAAACCAGGCTTTTGCAACCTTGAGGGATACTGTGATGTGGCAATTTTGTATTTCTTATGCTTTATCACTTATAACTACTTCACATTACTTTTCCACATTATAAACATTATTGTATTGCGAATACATGTAACTGGAATAAATTGTCATGCTACAACATACTACTTCACTTTCCTGAACTACTTTTCACTTATATATTACTTCATAGAATTACATTTATTACTTAAACATTCATAAACTTCATAGTATTGAAATAAAGTTCCGGTAAGAAGAAAATAAGCACACGAAGACACAAATTTTATCGTGGTTCATCCCAACGTGGGACTATGTCCATAATAATTGTTGCTTATAATATAGAATTTGTACAACAAACAGTACTTGACTTGCGCACTCAGTTGCATGTTGTTTGTGCACTCAACTGCAGACTTAGGCCTTTGCACACTCAACTGTAGAGCCTTTTCTTCACCACAAAACCCAGTCACAAAGATTCAACCATTTAATACGTGATATGATCCTAAGATGATTTTCTTCTTTATTAATGATCCCTATATATACTATTAATTTGAGGGATTACATCGCCACATTATCATGGACCTGATATCATGGTTTCCAAAATATAAGGGACTATGGTCCAAAACCATCAACTTTTACAATATTTTATGTTTTTTATGAAAACGGAGGGGCTTCTCCACAAAGCCCCTATGTTGTGTGGTGACTTTGTGCTCCATTGCTCTGCTCGATGGTCCACTTCGTACTCCGTGACATATTGTCTACTGTGCACTCGACAAAACTCAGATTTCTAGCCCAAAATCTAGCCAAGTTGGGTTACACCCAATAATATGGCATAGTAGGTGGCATGGTAGTGACATCATAGGATTTCCAGGTACACTTGAATTGCTAGGGGAATTGTTTAATTAAGGTTTAAGATAACCTAGTCGTGTATTCGTGCTAACTCCAAGCCTCATGGCTCCATTGGGTTTGCTCAGGGTTGGTTAAATGAGCACACTTGGGGACTGGGATGGAAAACTCAATAATATTTGATTGGAGAATACAAAACAACATGATAAAGGAGTATGTGTTAATAACTAGAAGACTGGATCTGGATTTAATATAATTTAAGTTCAATGTTCCAACAAGTGTCATGGTTCTACACAAAAAGTCATTTGTAAATTCAAATAGACATAATTTTATAGGTGTAGACAGTTTGGATGGTTAAGAAATGATTGGATATCAAATTGGAGTTTGAAGGGAAATAGATATAACCCTTGGTTGTGGATGCTAGAAAAGAAAGTTCCTAAGGGGCTATTGGCCTATTGACAAGCTAGAGCATAAATTATTTAAAAGAGGTCAACAAGAAGAAAATATATAGGTGCATAGGATCTTAGCCACATGATGTGAAAGTTTAGTCACAATTTTCTACTTGTGAACATATGAAGATAACGGCTACAGAAAATGAGTTTGTTAAAACCATACGGCAATGATAATTCAACTATAATAAATTTGAACAATTGATATAGTCAACAATTGATACAATCAAATGAATTTTTCCATGGGTAATTCCATGGATTTATGCCCATGGTATTTCAAGGGCCATGACTTTAAAAGAAAATGAATAGAAATGTGAGAAATTTGGTAGCTTAGTAGTACAATAGAGGTTGAATGAGGAGTCTAACCAAGAATGTAAAATGTGTGTTGTCAGAAAGTTGAATTTATTTCTAAAGGTATAATCATAGTATAATCAGTTAAACATCTAGAAGAAAAAGAAATGCAAATAGAGGTTGGGAATGTAAGGTGTCAATGTTGCATATTTGAGGTTGTTTGCAAGGTATGAAAAATAGAGAATCAATATGTATGTGGGAAGAGTGAGCATAAGAATATGGATTTGTGCACTTGAGAGCCTATGAAGAGCTTGTAAAAGGATGAAGTGTGTTCAAAATGATGGAGTTAAGTTGAAATGTATAAAAACATATTTTAATCGTGGATCTCAAATTAGAGATGTTGTATAGTGAAGAGGTTGAGAAAAAGCATTCTAGAAAAGAGCTTCTAGAACAAATATAAAAAGGTGTGATCAAATTTGGGCATGATGGAAGAGTTAAAGAGAAGACATGGAGTTAAAATCAAAATTGTTGATAATTAGTAGCGCAGTTGAATAGCCAACTAATAGAAAGCTGAAGTAGTGTGAACAACACAAATTACAACTATATTTTAAAGGTAACTAGAGTGCATGTGGATCTAGTTTGAAAATTATATGAAAGGGAGGTCCATGGTGTAGAATATTGGGTGTTGACATCTACAAACATATTTGAGGGGTTGGTTCCTATAGCAGGTTGGTTCCTATAAACATATTTGAGATGTTTGTGCCTCCAACAGGTTGGTTCTTGTAAACATATTTGAGAGGTTTTTGCCTGCAAAATAGATTTGAAAGGTGGTGTTATGGAACCATATCACAACAAATATAGATCAACGACTTAAAAAATGTCCTCTTGGAGGGGGAAATGTCATTTACATTACATAAATGAATGATTCTTGGATGATTCAAATGATAAGAGCTCCTTGGTATATATAGGAGTCTAAGGGGTAAAATTATAATCAGAGCCTACATAGCAATAATAATGTAAGGGCACAACAATAACAATAGTGGGCTTCTATATGGCACAACAATAACAACATGGGGGATACATGGGCACAACAATAACAATAGGGTGCTACACTAATAACAATAAGGGGAATTCAATAGTATTATAGTGACTTAACATGCCCCGCTCCTTCCAAAAAGTGTTGTCCTCAAGGCTTGAGTAGTTTCAGATGCTTATGTATAAAATTTTCATCCTCCCATGTGGAATCTTCAATGGGTAAGTTCTTTCGCTTAATGAGATACTCTGAAATTAACCAATTCCATAGATATTGGATTCTTGTTTTTGTGACTGCTTTAGGATCAAATATGATTTTTCCTTCTTCATTGAGTTCTAAAAAAATTGTTGGAAATGAGAGGTTGTCACCAATAACCCTCTTTAAGCATGAAACATGGAAAACTAGGTGTACTCGGGAAGATGCATGCAACTCCAATTTATATGTCATAGTACCAATATTTTGCAGCACCTTGTAAGGACCATATTAATTGGGTGATAATTTATTATGCTTCTTAGCTTTCTTGATGGACATTTGTTTGTATGGTTTTAGCCATAACAATACCTAGTCACCTATGTCAAAACTTCTTTCACCGTGATGTTCATCTACCTGTTGTTTCGTTCGATTCTGCGACAAAGTGAGGTTATCCTTCAAGGGTTGGAGAAATTGTTGTTGATTCTTGATGTGATCTTCCACTCCTTGAACCTTATAATTTTTTCTTAAAGATGATGTGATAGATGGTGGATGATATCCATAAAGTGCCATAAATGGGGTCATTTTTGCTGCAGTATGGAAGGAAGTGTTATACCACCATTCAGATATAGGTAACCTTCCAAACATTTATTCACTATCACAGTTTTCCCATCAGATTGAGGATGATAAGATGAGCTATAAGCTAGTTGAGTACCAAGACAAGAAAATATTTTCGTCCAAAAATTTCCAGTGAAAATAGGATTTCTGTCACTTACAATAATTTTTTGGTTTCCATGTAACATTTGAATTGTTTCCATAAATGTAACAACAATTATATTGGTTTTAAAAGGATGAGATGATGCACAAAAGTTCATATACTTTGTAAACCTATCAACTACCACCATGATGACACTATTGCCTTCAGAAGTGGATAAAACTATGGTAAAATCGATTAATACCTCCTCCCAACATTGACTTGGAATGGCTAAAGGTTGAAAAAGATTCAGGGACTTAATTCTCTCAACTTTATTTTGTTGGCAAACCAAATATTCTGCCACAAACTTTTGAATATCAGATTTAAGGCCAGCCCAAAAAAATTCCTTATCCCTATGGTGAGTTTTCAAAAATCATGTGTGCCCTCTTAAGGTGTAGGTGTGCAATTACAAAAGAATATTTTTATTGGGTTGGGAATTCTTACAATGATTTAAGCTATATTCATACCATAATGAATAATTTCTCCAACTAAATGTATGAGATGTACTAGGATCTTAGTGTAACTTTTGAATGAGTTCCCACATCTCTTTGTCATTATTCCATTCATACCTTGATTCGGTTAACCAATCAGGTTGTATAATATAAATGGCACCAAACAATGCTTCCACATCCTCAATCTTTCTTAAGAGTGCATATGCAACAACATTTTTATTCCCTTTTTTGTTGGGAGGAGGTATTAATGGATTTTATGCTTTGCGTTGCATCTTTATATTTAGAACCCAATAAATTTATATGTTATCGATGACTTTGCTCTCGTAAACCACTTGTCACTTGGTCAAATTTTACAGAGGAAATATTAGAACATTATGGGGATACAAAGAGCAACACCTTCTTTAGAAAATTGATAAATCACAAACAGAAGGGTTCAATCGAGGAGCACATTGAAGGCTTCCAAAAATTGAATATTAGGGTAACTGATATTCCAGAAGAGCATATGATTAATGCATTCATAAGGAATTTTAAGGATAACATCCAACATAATGGTTTCCTTTGTGAACACGATTCATTACAGAAGGCATTCAGGGTGGCAAAAAAGATTGACAGCTAAACTATGGTAACAAGGAAGTCCACCACCCACAACTATAAAGATGAAAGTGTTGCTGCTAGTAGCCTTGAACAACCTACAAGGTTGATGCCACAACAACTGGAAGAAAAAGGAGAAAAAGGGCTTTGTTATTGTTCTGATAGAAAATACACTAAAGGTTATAAGTGTTCTAAGAAGAAATTATTATACATAGTTTGTGAAGAGGAGGAAGAAAAGGAACAAGAAAGATAAAACGAGGAGGATATACACCAAGAACCAACCCCAGAAAGATAAAACGAGGAGGATATACACCAAGAACCAACCCCAGATAAATAATAAATGAATTTGACCGTATATTGCAATGCATTGGTAGGAATTACCACTCATCAAACTCTCAATATAGATGCATATATCAAGAATAAAAATGTAATAGAGTTGATTTATTCAGGTAGCACTCATAATTTTATTCATTTTAAGATAGCCAAAAATTTGATTTGCTTCCTATATCTAGCAACAAAGTTTTAATGATGGATGTAAATGGAGGAACTATAAATTTCTCTATAAAGTTCCATAACATCAAGCTAACCATGGAGGGATATATATTGAATAGTCAATCTTTTCCATTCCAATGGATGGTGTTGATTTTGTATTAGGATTCCAATGGTTACAATCTTTGGGGACAATAGCTTTTAATTTTCAAGAACGTTTCTTCGACTTTTCTTGGGAAGGAAATGAATTTTAATTACATGGTATCACAGGGAAACTAGGAAGCATAATTAGCTCTAATGGCATGAAAAATCTTTTGAATAAATAAAAACAAGGTGTAATTGCACAATTATGCTCACTAGAGGTTCAAACATCAAAATCATATATTTCTCCAGATCTCGAAAAAGTCATATACAATCATTCCAAGTCAATGTTGGGAGGAGGTATTAATGGATTTTATGCTCTTCTGAAGATAGTATTTATTCCAAAAAGTATTTAAGGCTATCATGACCTGTTTTTACCGTGAATTGTCTACCCATTAGGTAAGGTCTCCATTGCTTTAGTGTATGTAGTATTGCCAACATTTCCTTCTCATAAATAGGTTTGTTTAAATACTTTCCTTTTATTGGATGAATTTCAAAAGAAATGATTATTCTTTCTTGCATTAATACAACATCAATTCCATTTCTTGAGGCATCACATTCCACAATGAAGATTTTTGTGAAGTCAAATGTAGCTAAGACCGATGTTTGGAACATTACCTCTTTAATATGTTCAATGTCCTTTGACACTTCTCCAGTCCAAGGCAATGCATATTTATTTAGTACTGTTGCTAGGTTTTGCTATTATCCCATTATTCTTAACAAACTTACAATAATACCATATCAACCCAAGAAATCCTCAAATATGATTTTAGGTTGTGTGGATTTTCCATTCCTTAATGACTTAAATTTTCTTAGGGTCTACCTTAACACCCTCATGAGATACAATATGACCCAAATATTCTACCTCCTTTGCTTCAAGGAAATATTTGGAGGATTTTGCATATAATTGTTTCTCCTCCAATAATTTGAGCACCCTGTCAACATGTTGAACATGATTAATATATCATAAAAAAATATTAACAATTTTTTCTAAGAAAGGGTTTGAAAATGGAATTGATCAAACCTTGAAATGTTCAAAGGTGCATTAGTAAGTCCAAAAGGCATGACAAATAATTCAAAATTACCCTCATGAGTTCTAAATGTTGTTTTTGGAATGTCTTTAGTCTTCATTCTACTTTTATGATATCGTGAACGAAGATCCAACGTGGTGAAGTAAATTGCTCCATGTAATTCATCCAACAATTCATCAATGACAAGAATGGGAAATTTATCTTTAATAGTGAGCTTGTTGATATCCCTATAATCTGGAAACATGTGACATAATCCACCGTTATTATGAAACAATACTTTTGGAGCAGAGAAATAAATTTAACTAGGATGAACTACACCAGCCTCTAGCACTCCGCAACCATACGTTCAATTTCACTCTTTTGGGCATAGGGATATTTGTAAGATCTGATGTTCAAAGGAACACTTCCTGGAATCAAATGAATAGCATGATCATGATCACTGATAGGTGGGATGACTTTCAGAGTCTCAAATATCTTGGAATGATTGTATATGACTTTTTCGAGATCTAGAGAAATATATGATTTTGATGTTTGAACCTCTATTGATCATAATTGGGCAATTACACCTTGTTTTTATTTATTCAAAAGATTTTTCATGCCATTAGAGCTAATTATGCTTCTTGGTTTCCCTGTGATACCACATAATTAAAATTCCTTTCCTTCGCAAAAAAAGTTCAAGAAACGTTCTTGAAAATTAAAAGCTATTGTCCCCAAAGATTGTAACCATTGGAATGGAAAGCATTGACTATTCAATATATATCCCTCCATGGTTAGCTTGATGTTATGGAACTTTATAGAGAAATTTATAGTTCCTCCATTTACATCCATCATTAAAACTTTGTTGTTGGATATAGGAAGCAAATCAAATTTTTGGCTATCTTACAATGAATAAAATTATGAGTGCTACCTGAATCAATCAACTCTATTACATTTTTCTTCTTGATATGTCCATCTACCTTGAGAGTTTGATGAGTGGTAATTCCTACCAATGCATTGCAATATATGGTCAAATTCATTTATTATTTATCTGGGGTTGGTTCTTGGTGTATATCCTCCTCTTTTTATCTTTCTTGTTCTTTTTCTTCCTCCTCTTCACAAACTATGTATAATAATTTATTCTCAAAACACTTATAACCTTTAGTGTATTTTCTATCAGAACTATAACAAAGCCCATTTTCTCCTTTTTCTTCTAGTTTTTGTGGCATCAACCTTGTAGGTTGTTCAAGGCTACTAGCAGCAACACTTTCATCTTTATAGTTGTGGGTGGTGGACTTCCTTGTTACCATAGTTTTGCTGTCAATTTTTTTTGCCACCTTGAATGCCTTCTGTAATGAATCGTGTTCACAAAGGAAACCCTCATGTTGGATGTGATCCTTCAAATTCCTTATGAATGAATTAATCATATGCGCTTTTGGAATATCAGTTACCCTAATATTCAATTTTTGGAAGCCTTCAATGTGCTCCTCCATTGAACCCTTTTGTTTGTGATTTATCAATTTTCTAAAGAAGGTGTTGTTCTTTGTATCCCCATAATGTTCTATCATTTCCTCTGTAAAATTTGACCAAGTGACAAGTGGTTTACGAGAACAAAGCCATCAATAACATATAAATTTATTGGGTTCTAAATATAAAGATGCAATGTATACCTTTTGTGTGTGTTGCACATCATTTGGATCAAAATATTGCTCCATTTGTAGTATCCATGTTACTAGATCCTTTCCATAAAATTTTCTCATATCTATCTTTGGAATGTGCTGGTTCTTAATCTCCACATTGTAGTCTCTAAAATCATAATTCATATTCCTTTTTTCCTCATCATGATTTTCACGAATTACCTTGACACCACCGAGAAGCCTTTTTTGCGATAACTTTGTCAAAACTTCCTTCAAACCTTTTGTGTCTTCTCTCAAACCATTCATCTTGCATTTTAAACCATCCATGTCTCCTTTTAAGCCATCCATGTCATCTTTGGTTTCTCTTTGTGAGAGTGAAATGTTTTGCACTTGGTTTCAAACAAAATTGATGCAATTTAAAAAAACAATACACACCCTTTTACTATTTTTAGTAGCTTGATCTTGAAATGGTTGTAAATTTGTAATTTTGGATCTTCAAGATCTAAAATTTGGTTCTGTGGTAACCCTATGAATATCCTTTCCAATTCCACAAATCAAACCAATATTGGATTCTTCAATATATAGTTATGTGAGATATCCTAAGATGTCCCGATTATAAACTGGTTCAGTAGAGAGAACTTGTATGGAGTATGACGTGTCATTGTTTCGACCTTTTGCCCTGAAAATTATAAAACGAAAACTACAGTTCATATGATTTTATTCGTTTTTTACAAAATTCAAATCTGATGCTTGGAGTGAAAGTTTTGACGATTTTCCCTAGGTTACTTGTTTGAGATTGAATTATGGAGCCTGCAAAAAATCCCTGACTTCCTCAAATCATATCTCCAATAATATAGTGATCTAAGCTATGAAATGTTTACACAAAGTTCACCAAAAGTTTAGCTTCATGTGGTCAAAATTTCAACTTCCAAATACTCGTAGAAAAATCATTATAGCAAAAATTCCAAGATGACCTGTTTGAAGAAGTGAAACGCTATAATCCAAATCTCTAATTCCGAATGTTATGCAACCAACTAACATAAAAGATAGATAAATGAATTAAAAAATATCCTCTTTCATGGGAAACCCCATTTACATTACATAAATGAATAATTTTGGATGATTTAGATGTTAATACTTCCTTGATATATATAGGAGCCTAAGGGGTCACAATATAATCAGAGCCTACGTAATAATGATAATGTAAGGGCACAACCATAACAATATTGGGATTCTATGGGGCACAATAATAACAACATGGGGTATACATGGGCACAAAAATAACAATAGGGGGCTACACTAATAATAATAAGTGGAATACACTAGTATTATAGGGACCTAATAGGTTGTGGGTCTAAGAGTGAAAATAAATTAAATATGGATATGATAGGTTGAGCATATTGGTGCTTGCACATTAAGGATTTGGTTCTTTCTTCAGGTTAGATCTTGTAAAACAATAGGGATTTGTTGCTTCCTTTAGGTCATTGCTTGTAAATAAAACGGGTTTGAGCCTCTAGTAAGTGGGTTCTTACAAATTAGGGAGTTGATTATTCCTTCAGGGCAGTGTTTGTAAGGAAAGCGGGTTGGAGCCTCCTGCAAATGGGTGCTTGTTAATTGAGGATTTGGATCTTCCATCAAGTTGATGCTTGTAAAAAATTGGGTAGTTTGTGCTTCCTTATTGTTGGTTCCAATAAATTTTTTGTAATATAAAGTTGGATCTTACATTACGAAAAAAAACAAGATGTGTGGTTTTCTCCCTTTATGGGTTTGGACGTAAACATTTGTGTCTCCTATGTCTATGATGATTGGTTTTATTGTGTTGCTAAGTGATTTATGAGTTATTTACATGATCGATTGTTGAATAATTGGTTATTGTGTATAATTATTAACATTGGCCATAATACGGATTCACCCACCCTCTCAATATTATCCTGGTTTCTAATAATTGATATTAGAGTAGATTCCTTCAAGAACAATTTAACCATTAGAAGGTAGATTTTTAGTGACCATGGAAAACTGATATTGGATTTCCCCTAATGGAGTATCATTATTTAATTTGTCAAATTATATACTTTGGAAGGTTATAACAGAAGCCTATTAATGGCTCTTGGCTAAGATGTATGATAATTTGTAGTTATAATACAAAAGTTATAAGGAAAATATTGAGTGGGCAGTATAATTCAAATTGTAAAAAGGTAATTCATTATGAGGATGCAAAAGAAATTTTTGATAAGTTGCAAAGTGTCTTTAAGGAAGAAGTACCTAAAGGATCAAAGGATATTGAAGACCATGACCATTAAACTGATGAATCAAATATTGAAGATGATCCCCTAGTAAAAGGTGCCAAATCTACTAGTCATCATTCAAATGGTGAAGATGGATATGAAGAAGATGTCAATGAAGTGAAATTCACAAGTTACTCTTTCATTGTAATTGTAGAAGAATGTGTCATTTTTCTTCTAATTTCTCATATGAAATTTTTAAAAATAATAGTTATTAAGAGGAAAGATATAGATATACATGTAGTAGTGATGCAAAACAACCTATAATGATGATTATAGAATATCAACACAATAATCGAGAAATTAATGTAAATAAGAAAGACATATCATATTTAAAAACATAATAAGTTGGATGTGAATGTGTTGATTCCCCTAATGAGATATATGAAGAAGAAGAAAAGTTAGATATTGAAGGAGATTTCATAATTTCTTTAGATGAATTAAATAAGTCCATAAGAAATAACATGATATTGAAGGAACAAATGAGAAATGTTGAAAAACAAGATCATTCTTCAACAAAAGAATCAATTAATTTTCAAAAGGTTCAGCTAGAACAATAAAAAAGAACTGAAGAAATCATATTAAAACAACTAAAGGGTAAACAAAATAGCTATGAAAATATAAAATACGAAAATACATCACTAAGAAAGGAGATATCTAAGAAGTGTGAGAAAGAAGGGGTTCTACTCATCGCTATGGATGAGACATTGGAAAAAGACCTTGATGAAGATATATCTTTTGGAATAAAAATTTTCTAAGATATAGAGGGGATTTAAAAACTTACAAAAATAAATCATAAATATCAAGAAGGATCAATAAATTGAATATTTAAATAAAACAATTGTTATCATAAAGACTTAGGAACAAGAAATCAAAAGAATGAATTAAGTGTTGATAGACTAGTTGAATGGATGAGAATTTGATTGTAAGAAACTAGAATTTGAGGTTGTTTCATTGATTTACAATCTAGAAAAAAATATAATTATCAACTAAATTAATATCAAAAGAGTACCAAAATTCTATATTGTATACTCAACAATCAAAGATCTTGTTTCATAAGACTGGTTTAGGTCATGGAGAAGCATCAAGTTCTATGAAGGTTGAATAAAAATAATCATTCAACCATGTTGAAGTAGTTAAAGGATTTAACATAAATGTAGCTAAAGGTAATCAAAACCAACAAAGGAAATTTTATAGCAACAACAAGGAGCATCAACGACAAAGAATGGAAAATGACAAAAATTTTGATGTTTTATATAGAAACATAAGATATTCCCTTTGAGACAACAATATATAATATATATTATGTTATGTACAACAATATATATTTATATATTATATTACATTACATTATATTATATTGTATTATATTATATTAATATTTATATTATATTATATTATATTAATTATACTATATTATATATAATACATAAGTATATATTGTTGTACTATGTGTGTGTCCTTAATTGTAATTAGACATCAACAAATATCTCATACATATTATATCAATCTAATATTGTTTTACTCAATTGTAAAAGTGAAATTAAGATTGAGAATTTTTTCAAGTGTCTAATTATTGGTCAGAAGGAAATAATTACCAGGATCTAAAAATAAGAAAGAATTCAACATGGTATTAGAGACAAGTTAAGAGCCATGGTATTTTCCTAAACAACTTCATAAAAAATAATTTACGTATGATTTCATAAAAAAAATTATGGTTGCTTGTTTCTAGGTCCATGAATTTGGTAAACCATTGGCCCATGTTATTTCCTACCATATAAAGAAAAAAAACAAAAGGATTTCTTAAAGTGAAGTGCATGTTAAGAAAAACACTACTACATAATTGGAGATATGTTAATTAAATTTTCCATTTACAAGATGGTGTCTAATCCTAGAGTAGAAGGTAGGTTGGATGGAACAAACAATTTTAGATCATGGAAGCAGAAGAATAATTCTCATCCTAGAAGAGAATCAACTCTTTGATTGTGTCAAGAAAGACCTCCTAGAACTGGAAGAGCAAGAGGCGAAGTAAAACCATAAAAAGGATGTGATCATGGTCAAGAGGATCTTGTTAGATTCAATTAAAGACCACTTAAAACCTCATGTATTATAATTGAAGACAACAAAGGAAATGTTTGATTCCTTATCAATATTATATGAAGGACATAATACAAGAAGGAAGATAACTCTAAGCCATCAAATCATAAATGTAATGATGAAAAATCCAAATTCAGTTTTTATCTACTTCATGAGGATTTCTTTGATCAAGGATCAATTAGTAGCTATTAGAGATTCAGTGGATGATACAGAGCTTGTGACTACAACTCTAAATGGTTTTCCTTCTTCTCGGGATGCATTTTTTCAAGTAATTTGAGAAAAAAGTAAATTATCTGAATTTGTTAATCTATGGACAAATTATGAAAAAGAAGAATCAAGATTGATATACAAAGAACATAAGACCAATGATGAAGAAAATAAAGCTCATACTACTCATGTGAAGAAACGAAAGGAAAGAATAAAAAATAATATGAAGAATAATAGAAGATTAATTCCATATCAATAGAAGGTTGTATCTAATATTAGGTGTTACAACTATTATAAGTTGGGACTCTTTGCTTACTAGTGTTCTCAAGGGAAATGAAAAAGAAAACATCATGCACATGCAAAAGATATGGAGGATTCTACATATCATAAAAAGACAATGGAGACAAAAGATAAATATTATGTCTTTGTCTTGGCTCTTATGGGAACCATCACTCAAGGAAGTTCTATTTTTCTAGTATACAATGGCGCTTCCAAGCACGTTCTGAAATTCTCTTACAAATTTGATAAGAGGGTGTAGTAGAAACATGCTACCAACATGATTCAGGTTAATCCATTTCAATAAAAGATGTTTTTCATGTGAAATATTTAAAGAAGAGTCTTCTCTCTATCATTGTTTTATAATATCAAGGGTTTATAATATCTTGTATTGGTGTCCAAGACCTTCTATGGCCTAAGATTTCAAGCATAGATTTAGCCGATGTGATTGGTGTCTGTGAAGGAGGATTGTATATTTAAATGGAAACCCAACACAACATCTTGTACACAATAGTATTAGCTCCAATGAGTTAAGACACATCAACTACAACGCCTTACTAGGTTTTAGAAAGATGGCCACAAGTCTACCAGATATGCAGGTGGAGCATGACGAAGTATGCAAAGGTTGTGCACTCGGCAAGAATGCCAAGGGACGTTTTCCAAGAAGTGATAGTAGATCCAAGCCAATGTTTGAAATTATACATTTAGATGTATGCAGGAAAATAGTTGTACCATCTCTAAGTAAATTTTTAAAATATGTCACTTTTATTGATCATTTCCCATGCAAAACTTGGATCTATTTATTTAAAGAAAAATATCAAGTTTTCAAAAAGTTTCAAGAATTCAAAGCTCTACAAGAAACATTAATGTTTTGAGGTTAGATAATGGAGCTGAATATACATCAAATGATTTCAAATAATTTTGGATATAAGCAAGGATTAAGAGGGAGCTAACAAATCCCTATGACCTCTAACAAAATGGGTTTGTAGAGAGAAGGAACAAATCAATTGTAGAAGCAAGTAAAGAAATGATACTTGACTAGAACTAACCCATTTATCTATGGGAATAACATCCTAAATCATTGTATATGTTCAGAACATAAGTCCTGATAAAATATTGGGGAATAAGACACCATAACAAGTATTCACGGGGAAGGAACCAAAAGTCAACCACTTGAGGATATTTGGTTGTCTAGTCTACATACATGTTCCCAAGATAATGACAACGAATCTAGAGCCTTCAAGAAAGA
The DNA here is from genome assembly GCA_000404065.3 of Pinus taeda. NCBI lineage: Eukaryota > Viridiplantae > Streptophyta > Pinopsida > Pinales > Pinaceae > Pinus > Pinus taeda. Next base: position 274,363 of record APFE031239992.1, on the reverse strand, counting down.
AGGGCACCTTCATAGGATAAAGTGAAACTTCAAAGGATTATAGCATACACATCTCCTGATAAAGAAATATCAAGATTAGAAGAGATATCATCTTTTATGAAGACATAACTTTCAACAAATCTAAAGAGGCTCACATGGACAAGGACAGAGAGGAGAAAAGGCCTCGTAAGTATACAATGTTGATTGACTCTACTCTAGAAGAAGATATCCCAGAACATCAAGATGATAGAATAGAGCCATAGATACTAGTAGATCCACCCAAAGAGGTTATAATCATAAAGAATAGACCAGCGTGGCTATGTTGTAGGAAGCAGAAAAACATTCATCTCCAAGAGGCTCCTCTAGAGAGAGCAAGAGACCACACAGGTTTTCTAGCTATGTGGTGCTAATGAGTAATATCATTGATTTAGAACCTTCCACTTATAATTAAGTCTCAGAAAAACGAGTGTGGAAGGATGTTATGATGGAAGAGTACCAATCCATCATGAAAAATGATGTGTGGGACATCGTTCTAAGACTAGAAGGGATGCTAGTGGTGACTTCACAATGGATCTACATAATCATGTATGTTGCAGATGTCATCATAGAAATGTACAAGCCTATATTTTTGGCTAGAGGATTCTGCCACAAGGAGGGAAAAATATTATAATGAAACATTTTCCCCACTACATAGGTACACTTCTATTAGATCTATCCTCTCTATCGCTATTGTTATGGGCTGTAAATTACACTAGATGGATGGAAAGACAAACTTTCTAAATAGTGTAATTGAAGAAGAAGAGTACATATATTAGCCACAAGGTCTTGTGATCCATGGGAGGGAGTCCCATGTTTTTAAATTGAAGAAAGCTTTGTACGAGCTTAAGCAAGCACCTAGGGCATGGTATACGAGAATATACAATTACTTGGTGAGTTTGGAGTTTACCAATAGTAATGTATATCACAACGTTTACTCAAGTTTGAAGATGATTTCCCCTTGATATTGGTATTATATGTAGATGACCTATTTCTTATAGGGGGTGAGAAGCTCATAGATGGGTGCAAGAGGGAGCTCACTTCAGAGTTAAGAATGAAGTATCTAGATTTAATGTGTTATTTCTTCGGATTGGGAATGTGGTAGAAACTAGATGATATATTCCTTAGCCAAAAAAAGTATACAATTGAGATCCTATAGATATTCAAGATGAGGGACTAGAAGTCCATAGCAACACATATGGTTACAAATTTTAAGTCATTGAGTGAATCTTCTTCAAATTTGGTTGATCCCATGATGTATAGACAATTAATCATATCCTTGATGTACTTGGTTAATACCAATCTTGATATATACTATGCAGTGAACACATTGAGTTAGTACAAGGTTGAGCTTGGTCATGTACATTTAGTAGTAGAAAGCAAGCATTGAGGTACCTACATGGTATGTTTCATATGGACTCAAATATGTCTTAGATGATGATGTAAAGCTACAATTTTATATAGACTTTGACAAGGAAGGGAATGTAGTAAATAGGAAAATGACATCAAGGTGTTGCTTCAATTTGAGATTAGGTATGATCTCATGGTTTAGTAGAAAATAGTTTCTAGTGGAACTCAATACAATAGAGATAGGAAATATATTAGCAACCAGTGATGTAAGTTGTGAAGCAATGTGGCTTCAGAAATTTCTTGCAGGGTTATTTGATCTAGTGTTCACTACAACAAATCCCTATGGTTAGCTTCCTCTTTAGCTCCCTATTTTTCTTCTAGTGATTGTTTTATATTTTTATATACGTTTTTCAAAAAGTCAATGTTATTTATCAAGATGAAGCTAATATTTGGGGTTTTTATGCTGAACACAGAAAATCAATGCTAAATTCATCGCTATTTATCGCCAAATTTAGTGATGAATTTAGACTCTTATTTAGCTCCTGATGTAGCTTCATGTATAACTTCTTGTGTGACATCATTATTTTCTCTTGATTACGTCATGGATTTTAGCATCCATTTTAGCTTCCTTTTAAACTTCTTTTATAGTTTTTTTTTTATCTTCCTCTATAAAATTGTATTTTTCTCCTCATTATGGAATTGGATATGAATTCTTTTGTTACACTTGCCGAGGATGGATTTTGTAATTATGTTGGGGGGAGGGGGGGAGAGTATGATATGTATCATTTAATACACTATGAAAGTAGCCAATTTCGATAATTAACATATGATGGATGTAGAATAAATTATTGTTAGGTCCCTATAATACTAGTGTAACCCCTTATTGTTATTAGTGCAACCCCCTTATTATATTGTTGTGCCCTTACATTATTATTGTTATGTCGACTTTGATTATATTATGACCCCTTACACTCCTATATATAGAAAGGAGGTCTTGCCATTTGTATCATCAAATTGACCATTTGTGTAATGTAAAGGAGGTTACCCCCTCAGAGGTTGATTTCTAAGATGTTCATCTATATTTTCTATGTTTCTGTGAGCTGGTTTCATCACATTTGGTATCATAGCTTTGGATTCTAGGGCTTTACTACTCCAAATAGGTCATCATGGCATTTGCACTATAGCTTTTTCTGTGATGTTTCAAAAGCTAAAAAAAACCCATATGAGAAGACATCTCGTTGAACCTTGGATCCAAATTTCTGATCTTGTTTCACTATATTTTTGGAGATACAATCCAAGGCATTTAGGGTTTTTGCAGGCTCCTGAATTACATCTTGAACAGGTGATCTTGGGAAACTCATCAAAACTTTCTCTCTAAGCTTCAAATTGAAATTTCGTAAGACATTACAGAAATAATACAAACTATATTTTTTTGTATATTGTTTTCAGTTCCTAAGGTCGAAACAATGACACATGGCAATTTATACAAGTTCTCTCTACTGAACCAGTTTATAATTAGGTCATCATGGGAGATTTCACATAACTCTTTCATGGAGAATCCCATCTTGATCCAGCTTGTGGGGTTAGAAAGAGGACTCAACGCACTACCACGGGACGCCATTTCAGACCTTGGAGATTTGAAATTATAGAGATACAGAAGATTCAAGATCGAGCTCCTAAAATCAAGAAAAAGTGATATGAGGAAGTTCGATGGGAAGGATGAGGTAAATTAGATAATACAAATGGAGAATATTTTGATCTACATGGTGTACAACTGTTAGAAAAGGTACATATTGCATCTTTATATTTAGAGCCGAATCATTTTTTATGGTACAAAGGGCTTTGCTATCATAAAGCAATTGTCACTTGGTCAATTTTCACGAAATAAATGATAGCACATTATGAGGATACAAAGAGTAAGAACTTCTTTAGCCAATTGATAAATCTCACACAAAAGGGTTCAATGGCAGAGCACAGTGAGGACTTTGAAAAATTGAATATAAGGGAAAATGACATTCTAGAGAAGAAAAGGATTGATGTCTTTATAGGGACTTTAAAGGAGAACATTCAACATGAGGTTCACCTTTGGGAACCTAATTCATTGGAGAAGGCATTCAGGTTGGAAAGAAAAATTGAAAGTAGAATTATGGAAACAAGGAATCCTACCGCTCACAAATATAAATATGGAAGTGTTTTTGCTCCTAGCCTTCCCCAACCTACTTTGTTTACACAACAAGAATTGGAAGAAAAAAGAGAAAAATGGCTTTGTTACAGTTGTGATGGGCAATACACTAAAGGTCATAAGTGTGCTGAGAAGAAATTATTTTACATAGATTGTGAAGAGGAGGAAGGAAAGGATCAAGAAACATCAAAAGAAGAGGATATAAACTAGGAACCAACCCTAGAGAAAGAAGAAATGAATCTAACAATATCTTTTAAAACATTGGAAAGAATTACCACTCCTAAAACTCTCAAGATAGAAGGACATATTGACAAGAAGAAAAAGGTTCAAGAAGCGAAAGATCACATCGAGCATCAAGAAATGAATCTGACAATACATTGTAATGAATTGGCTGGAATTACCACTCCTCAAACTATCAAGATAGAAGAATATATCAAGAAGAAAAAGGTAATAGTTTTGATTGATTCAAGCAGTACCCATAATTTTATTCATTGTAAGATAGCCAAGGAATTGCATTGCTTCCTATATCCAACACCAGAATTTCGAGTGATGGTTGCAAGTGGAGGAACCATAAATTACTCTGGGAAGTGCCAAAATATCAAGCTATCCATGGGAGAATATGTATTGAATAGCCCAATGATTTCCATTCCAATGGGAGGTGTTGATGTTGTGCTAGGAGTCCAATGTCTACAATCCTTGGGTACAATAACTTTTAATTTTCAAGAACTTTTCATGCAATTTTCTTCGAAAGGAAAGGAGGTTGAATTAAGGGCTATCAAAGGGAGACCGGGAAAGATAATAATCTCTAATAGAATGACAAATCTTCTGAATAAAGAACAAAGAGGTGTAATTTCACAATTATGTTTGCTAAAGGTTCCCACATCAAAATCATATATTTCTCCATATCTCCAAAAAGTCTTGGACAATCATTCCAACGTATTTGTGACTCCCAAAGGCCTCCCACCTAATCGTGATCATGATGATGCTATTAATTTAATTCCAAGAAGTCTTCATCCAAAAATCAGGGCTTATAGATATCCATATGCCCAACAGAGTGAAATTGAATGTATGGTTGTCAAAATGCTATAGGTTGGTACAATTATCCAACCAAATTAAATAAATGAAACAAGGGATGAATGGAAGAATGACTTGGCAGGGTGGGAACTGTTGAGCATTAGAAAAGGTATGTAATTGCCACTTATTTCGTTATCTTTTCCTTTAATTCATATCTTCTTTACATTATGAGATGGGCATATGATGAAGGATTTGTTGGAATTATGATACAGGTGTTGTCCTTGATGGAAACTCACTTAGAGGTATGATATAGGTGTTGTCCTTAGTGGCAACTCAATCAGAGGACAGATCTTAGTACAACAGGTCACGAGAGTGATATACGTAGGTTAACCTTGATAAAAGTGTGTATACATGCGGGTGAGAAGAAAAAAAGTCACGTATATGTACATATGTAGGTTCAAAGAAGGAAAGGCGTGTACATGGTGGAAATATAACTTTTGGTTTGTGGTATTTGGTCCATGGTATTTTGGTATTGGTCTGTGGCATTTGGTCCGAAGTGTTAACCCGAGGTATTGTGTCCAAGTTATTGGTTCTACATGGTTTTGGACCATGGTATTGAGAGAAGCCTAAACCTATATAAGGAGAAGATCATTAGGCCAACGGGGTGCAAGTGGGTGATGAATATCTGATGAAATGCGAGATCTAGTATACTGGTTATGGGTTTGAAATGCTTGGCTCAATCTAAATCAAGGAGGCTTCTATGTGGTTGATAAAGGTTGATGGACATGAATCTTGAAGACTAAAATGTATTATCATTATATGGTATGATCATGAATAGATATGAATATTGACGCATGTTTTATCCTTGATATCTTATGGTCTGGGAATATCTGAAGCTTGTAATTGCAGCAAAGGTATAAGTATTTATCTTCAGATCTGTATGCAGGTTCTCTCTGGTGAAATTGCATGTACACGCTGGTTTGACACAGTCAAGTAGCGTATACATTATGGAAGTTGATATTTCAGGTTTTTTTTGGTTCTAGTGGTTGTTGCAGAGTTCTGGGCTCTGGCCTATGTTCTGGTAACTGTGTTTTAATGATAGGGTTTCAGTGATTTAGTATTGGGTGATTCAGAGATTGATGATGCAGGTGTAGCTGATGATTGTATTGCAGTGGTGATTATTTTTTATTTATGGATCCAGTCTAAAAATTTATGAAACGTGGTCCCTAGAAGAAAAGAGAAGGTTGTAGCCTTCTGTAGGCTAGCACCTACGTACTAGTACATCAACTAGTACAAGAGCTAAGAGGGTTGTAGCTCCCTTCCAGGAGAGTTTGGAGAACGAGAGAAGGTTGTAGCCTTCTACAGGTAGAAGCCTGTGTACTGGTATAAAACTGCACCAGTACATAACCATTATAAAAATAAGTTTCTAATTAAAGGAAGATAGAGAGGAATTGCAGCAGGTGGTTTTCACCCACATTGGGTTTCCACCTTACATCTTGGTGTTCATGTGTGTTGCTTATGTGTGATGATATGTTCTGCTTTACTGCTCCTATTTACTGTTCATATGGTTAATAATGTTCTGATTCACTCATTAAGAATCAACTAACTGAATCATAAGTTTACTGGACATATGCTTGTTGCATTACAAATAGTTGCATATACACACAGTTTGCCTTAACTGAAGTAGTGTATATCAGTCTGAATATGGAAATGGAAAGGTTATATTGATTTGATAATAC
>APFE031239992.1:227769-266608 GCA_000404065.3 Pinus taeda | reverse complement strand
TTTGAATTTTACTCTTTAAATTAGTTTTAGTTTGATTTAGTAGTTGTTATCCTCTGCCCATACCTGCATGTGACTTGTTGAAAGCTTTCCTTGGTTTAATTCCATTGGCATTCATGCTTTAAGCTTTTATCAATTGGGTGTTTTGAGTCTCTTTTTTAAGAAATTCTTAATTTGATTTCCTTTGGTCATTACTTGGAGGTTTGTCTCAGTCTTTTCACAATTTGCATTAATTGTGTATGAGTGTTAATCACCTTTGAGTGTTTTTATTTTTTGATCTTTGGAACTCTCACCCAATTTTCTTGACTTGCACTTGATTGGTTCTTAGATTACATTAGAATCATCTTGTGTTTGAGAACTCTCTTGCATAGATCACATTTGCATAATTAGAATTCTCATTTTCAGAATATGAATGAAAAATGTGCATAGATTACATTTTCATACTTTTCAAATGAATTGTGCATAGAGTACAATTGCATAGTTTACATTCTGAAAAATCAATCGTAGATTTAGATCAGTTTTCTTTGATTTGAATTTACATATTTTTATTCTTGTTTTTAACACACAAAAATAAAAATAAAAATTGTTTTGGAATTGATTTTCATTAGTTTTTCTTGATGAAATTAGTGCATTAGAGAATTTGTTATATTTTCTCTTAGTGATCAATTTTTTTCATTGTTGGAAGTGAATGGAAACTCTCTCCTTACTTTAGTTAGCATTCATCAAATGAAATGATATATTGTGGCATATAGTTTGCATTTGGGAAATTTTGAGACATTACATACAGTAAGGCATGAAAATTGAAACATAATACAAGCTCAACTTTAAAATGAACTGAATGAATCTAACAATGCATTGGAACATAACGCACACTGTTTAGAGGTCTAGGCTAAAGACGTGCTCTAGCGTCGTTAAACCTAGTCACTTTTGTTTCCACTCATGGTTGGGTGATTCCTCCTTCTGTGACTCAATAGTGGTCTAGTACGGAATTGTGATCCCACGTATCGTCGAGTATATGGGGAGACCCCACTAGGTTATCATCCTTTATCCATAGGAAGCTGTGTCTGCCGCCTTACGACCCGTAACGCACTGAACACAGCATTCGGGAAGATTGACTACCGTACAGAAAGTCCTTGGTTTTCATACGATTTCCAAGGTGTATATGCAGTTTTACGGATTGTCTGGTAAACCTTTGCCTAGTTCTCTAGAGTAGTCACTTTTGCTCCTTTTCAGACTCCCTAAAAGAAAAGGCTCATCTGAGCATTTGTCACTTCGGGCTCATTAAACATTCGAAGGCGACTAGAGTCATCTTTTTGTCTTTTTCTTGACTCTTTAAAGATGAAAAGTTCAAGTTATGTCCTTGTGTGTTAAAATTTATTTTCCCGCGATCACACGCCCTGTTAGATTTTTTTTGTTGGCCGTTTGATTGTGTGTCTTGACTCTTTTTTAGCCCCATGTGTGATTTTCAGTTTTCAATGGCAACTTTTCCAGGGTTCACGAACCTAGGAATCCCCTCTGAAGGGAATCTTGGTCATTTTCCTCCTTTCAGGAATGTTGGTGCTCCTTACATGGCAATGTTGTCCCTTCGTGGGTTAACTGTTGGGTTGCCTATTTGGTTGTTCTCAACATCTGTGGTCCCTAATGTTTCAACTATTGGTCAATCAATTCCTCCACCCGAACAACGTCATGTCGATTCCAAGGTGGACCTCTCCCCTTCTTCACCTGTTTCTACATCCTCATCTTCTACTTCGCCTGGTGAAAGTCTGGATTCAAGTACCCAGGTGGCTAAGAAGAAGAAGAAGAAGACAAAGAAGAAGCAATCTCATAAGCGAGAGGCTAAAAGTGCAGCGACTGCCCCGAGTACAACTCAGGTCGGAACTCCTTCTGCCCCTTCGCAGAAGGTTAAGTTTCCTTGTAAATTGTGTAAGGGAGACCATCTTCTCCGTGATTGTCCTAGCCTTCCTAAGGTCTTAGAAGTATGGTCTCACGATCTGGCCTTCCCCTCATTGCCCTTTGAAGCTCATGGTGATGTTACCCTATCAACTAGCTATGGTAAGAAGAAAGGGAAGATTCGATTCCTCTATATGCTATGTGAAGGAAACCATCCCCTTCAGCTTTGTCTGCTCATGGATAAAGCTTCCACCATTTTGGAAAGTCTTACAACTTCTTCACCCTAACTCCCCATTGATTATTAGAGGCTCTCTTCTGATCCTCTCCCTGTTGACAAAGAGATTGATTTAGATCCTTCTCTTGTCCATCCTCCTCTTTCCGAACCTAGCTATGCTAAGCCCGTTCGGGACCAACAATTGGTCGGAGAGAGTGTCAAATTGGGTTCATCGCCTGTTGATCACTCTGTTTCGGATGAGTGTCATTCTCATGTTCTTCTTATCTCATTAGATTCTTTTGAGTCCGAAAACGACTCTCCTATCCCAGTTGATCCCGAGAGTCCTTCTTCAGTTCATTTAGAGCAGGGGGGCAATCATACGATTCCCCCACCAAGTAGTTCAGTCGTTTCCTTTGACTGGATTCATTTGACCACCTTTCACCTTCCATCCCATGTGCCTTTCCATATTACAGTACATGCCTCTGATAAGGAAATACCTGGCACTATCTTGGATGAGGATGCATCTGTCAGTCTTATGCCTTCTACTACTTGGCAAGATTTGGGCTCCCCACAGCTTGTGTCGGTCACACAGAGTCTGTTAGCGTTTGACGGAGGAACCAGTCAACCATTGGGGATCCTTCCGAAGTTACCTATTACTTTGGGAGACAAAACCGTCTATATAGATGTACTGGTTACCCAAGGTGCTTTAGATTTCAGTCTTCTCCTTGGCTGTGACTATGTTTATGCTATGGGGGCCCTTGTCTCTTCACTTTTCCGTGTGGTTTACTTTCCACATGACGAAAGGATTGTGACTATCGATCAATTATCATTCTTTAGTCCCCCAGTGCCTCCTACACAGTTGTCATCCCCTCCTGGTTTTTATCCACTAGTTTTATCTGCCCCACCGCAGGTCAACTACGTGGCTACTTATCCCATGCCTGTATCCAATGATGCTGTTGTCGTGCATAGTGTCCTGGGGGCATTTGGTCTTGACTTCCAAGATGTTATCCTTCCACCGGGAGTGGCACTCTTGGAAGCAACGACTTCCTATTCATTATGATGAAGTTTGGTCGGAGCATAGTTCACTTTCCTATGTCAAGCTCCTTAAAAAATGAAACTGGGTCTGGTCAAGCATAGTTCCTGATCTTGTGTTAAGCTCATTAAAAAATGAAACACGGGTTATGAGGATAGTTCTTTTACTGTGTCAACCTCATTAAAAAATGAAACAAATCCCTTTCCAAATCGAGTCTTTTGATTAAGATCTCATAGAATACAAGTCGAGTCTTTCCAAGATCTCGAAAGTGAACCTTCATTCCATCCACTTTGTTGAATGCAATGAAGCTTGGGGGGCATGTACCTCATTTGCGTCATTATGCTAGGGGCATGCGAACTTATAACAAGCATAGTTTTTCATTTCAAGCTTGTGTAAACATGAAACCGAATCCAAGCAGAGTTCTCCATGGTTCAAGCTTGTGTAAAAATGAACCCATACCCATTTTACACCTCGTGATTGTTGTCTTTATCCGCTAAATTCTGTTAGACGAGCCTTGGTTGTTTTCATCCCATCGCCACCATCTCTTTGGCTGATCATATGCTTTCACTTTCTTATTTTCCTTTCCTGAGGGACCACAGTTAAGAGTGGTTTGTTAGCTAGACTCTTGACCATTACATGTTTTGAGCAGTTCCACCATTGCCGGAACGAGTTGCTACCCTTTATACCACTCGTTCCTCTAGGACGAGTCACCTTTAAGCTCTTTTTTGACTCGTAAAATATGAAAATCTTGTCGAGTATTTTTTCCCTTTTTGACTTGTTAAAGAGAATAAAAATGGAGGTCTGCTTTCAGCTCTTTTCTGAGCGCTTAAAGATGGAAAGATTACCGAGTTATTCCTCTTGACTCGTTAAATGTAAATAAGAGGCGGTCGCCTTTAAGCTCTTTTCTGACCGTGTAAATACAAAAAGATTGTCGGGCCCTTGTCGTTTCAAGCTTGTTAACAATTATGAAACGACATGATTTTGGTCACTTTTTTACCTTTTCAGGTCGAAGTCACTAATCATGAAAAGTACTCCTCAATCGTAATGGTCGGGCGGTTCTTTAAAGCATTGTTTTATACTTTTTCGGGCTTGAGAGACACAACTTTATGAAAAAGGACACCCCTGGAGTTTACTTTTTGCTGTCTTTTCAAACTCTCTAAACATGAAAAGACACCGAGTTCTTCCTTTGTCAGACTTGTTAAAACTTGATGACATTGGATTTCGTCGAAATGACGCTTTACAAGCATATGCTATCCCCGTCAAGCTTGTTAATAAAAATAACTGGGGTACTCGCCAGCAATGGTGGGGAAAATAGAACCAGAATCACTGTCGTGTTGGCAGTATGTCGCTCTTGAACATGGCACTCTCTGCATTTGTGTCTGGGTGGGGACGTCTCATCTCATTTTTCACTTGCCTCCGTGGGTTTGGGTGATCCTGTTTGACCTCTCATCTGCTCGTTGCCTTGTCACCATGACCTCTGATCATTTGATGTCAAATACTGCCAAGTCCACTATCGTGCTGTCGATATGTTCAAGAGAAGTTGACCTCTACAAAATAATCAACCTCCCTATGATAACTCACATAATCCTGATTCGCAAAAAACATTACCTTCCTCTGTCTCGCGTTGATGATGTGGGAAACACTATGGCCCACCTTCGATCAGTGTCGCTTCCTGTTGACTTTAGATCATTATCCAGGAAGTTGACCTAGAGACTCCCTTCTGGTGCCTTGGAGCCTGCATGCTTCAATGGCAGGTTCTTCATGTTCGATGCGAGGTTTTCATCATTGGCCTCCGATCGAATGATTCTATGGGTGTTCGACATCGACTCACTGATTTTCACACCGTATATTGTACCTATAGTACCTTGAGGGCCATTGCCATTATTGGTGGTAACTCTCACATCTGTTAACAATTTTCATCATTGACTGGTAATCAGATGATGTTCCTGCATGTTCAACATAGACTCCCATATTCGTATGCTTGAACTTGTACTTTGTTTGGATCGAGATGGAGTGCAAGACACTAAATTTTGTCTGTTGGGATCCAGGCTGTGGTTTTGTGGATTATTATGATTATTACATGACTCATTCACTGGATGGCTGTGACCATGCCTGAGTCTATTTATCGATCATCACTGGATGGCTGCGTCCATACCTTGGATCTAGATTCTTATGTACTCTGCTATGGATGGTTGTGCCCATACCACATATATCATGTACTTGAGATATCAGTTGTACTTCTCCACGCAGGTTTTCCAACGGTAGTGTTTTCGGTTGGACATGTTCTTGTAAAGCATTTCACCCCTCTCTCTCTCTCGGGCCTCATGCTTTAGGGGGCATCTGTTACACAGCAATTTGTCACTGTCCCTATTACCCCTCTCCCGCATCTTGGAGGACTCATTCTGGGACCTATGAGAAGTGACATGACCTGCAAACACTTGCATTGCATTCCCCTGAACATGAACTTCATTTGCTGTAAAGACATCTCCAGCTAAAAACCCCTAAAAATAGCCCTTTTTCCATTAGCAGCGTTCCATAGTGCAACCCTCGTGCCAATGGGGGAAATCCTCCAAAGAGGGCGTGCCAATTGGCGCTCTGTCACAGATTCACACTTTCACCAACCATAATCAGTGGTGTTTTTTAACAAACAAACAGCGAAAGATTCATCCTAACAAATTCCTGGACTGAATCTATCTTGAGTTGGGTGGTTTGGCTTCAGATCTCCATACAGAGGAAGTGGTTTGCCACCTCTCATGGAAGCTTCTTTAGTGATAAAGCCAATCCCATGATTATTGTGGATGATCCCAACTCCCCTTTTTCCATCTATAAAATCTTGTCCATTTTCCTTGGCAAGCTAGTTCCAAAGTTCTAGAGTTCCAGAGATTGAGAATTGTCAAGTTACCAAGAGCTTCATGCTGTAAGAGCCTTCTTCATTCCTATAAGGCCAAATCCAGGTAAGGAGATTCTTGTCCAATAACCAAAGAGAGAGAGGCTTGTTCCTAATCCCAACAAGATTTGTAAGACATGTGCTGTTGATTACCAACCAAAGGAGGATCTAACGTGAGAACTATGGTTGTATTCTTCTTTGTTTATTATTAATAAACGACTATTGTTATGGTTCCACTTTTATTGTTCTTTGTAATGATGATGAGTTATATCCTTTCTGACTGATATATGGTTGCATGTGTTGGATTTTACGTTTGTGTTTGTGTCGTTTCTTGTATGTGCAGGTGTCCATTCACGGAGATCATGGGGATCGTGATCTACTGAAGCAAAGGAATGGGAGCATCACCTCTTCTACAAGCTCTAGCGCTAGAATCCAGGTAGGCCCTCATTGCTGGTCTTTAATTTGCAATTAGGAACTTGCGCGGTAGTATTGTATGATTGTTGCTAGACTCAGTCTAGGCTAGTAGGGATCGCCTCTATCTGTAGAGAGGATTTACCTCCTCAACATAAGGATTTCTTCTTGGATTTGTTGAATGGAACATTTGTAGCAAAATGGCCCATATGACAGTAAAAGCCCTTAACTTTCGTCATGTATTTATTTTTACCTCCATGATAAGAACCCAGTTTGGAATGGGAATATTTCCCTTTCCCCTTCTCCACCTTAATCGTAAGACACAATTCTCTGCGTCATTAGTCTTTGATGAAGAGCTATCCCTAGTGTTCCTCCTGATCTCCTCCTACATCAAATATGACCATAGTTGTTCACAATCCAACAAATTCCCCTGACCATTGAAAGAGTGCTGATAACTATGCCATTTCTTTGGGAGTTCTAGAAGAGAAAGACACACCATATCATCCTCATCAACCTTGATTCCAACACTTCCAAGTTCATCATGACACTGAGTGAACCTGGTCAAGTATTTTGGAATCGTCTCTCATTTCTCCATTTTTTTTTTCAAATTTTGTCCTTCATTGCCAATTTCCTTCGGTCACTTTTGTTCTGATATAAGTGCGTCAATGTTTTCTAGATAGCATATAGAGTTTCCTTGCCATGGTGACTCGAGACAATGTGATATTCAAATCCCTCAAGGATTATCTACCTCGCCTTCGCCACACACTTCCTCCATTCAGCCAAATTTTGTGCATCCAATGCTGCTGGCTTAGGAATTTCTTGATCAATGAATTCCTTCAAGTCTTTATCCTCTAGCATAGTCTCCATTTTTTCCCTCTAGGAAATAAAAATCAAGCTTCCTTCCAAGCAATACTTGAACCACAAACCGTAGAACACCATCTATTGATCCTGAAGTATGTATTGGAAATTCGAATTTCACCTGTAACCAAAAACTCAAAACTTCAAAATATCCTCTAGTATATTGTTCTTAGCTCAAATACCATGCAGTAAATCATGTAGATTCACAATCTCATGCAGTGTACTAAAGCACAGGACAAGAATCTACTTCTACTTTCAACGAGCAGAAGCCAATTGATCGATGAAAACAATATGAACAAGAAGAAGATAATTCAATGGCACATATACAAGATGTATCTGGGGAAATCCATTGGTCAAAACCTCACTATCTATATTTTGTATATCAGAAATATGGGCGAAGATACAAAGCTTGTTCTCACTAGAAAAATTCCACACAAGCATGCTCAACTCTCTTAGCTCACAAGTTAGCTATTGGCCAATAATTAGCCAATTATGCAGCTCTCTAAGCCCCTAATATCTTGCCTAATTCCTAGGATTAATAATCCATATTTAAAGGGAATTCACACTTCCAAAGCTGTGTAATCCAAATATAGGATCAATATCTAATGCATGCATGATATTTACAATCCAGTAAATAATATAAATGATAGTACATTGTCCCTGCACTCTATTCTCAACTAGGTCTTTCTCAAAATTTAAATGCATGAGTTTCTGATGAGGGAATATTTTGTTAACTAGAGTGACACTTGTGTATGCACTAGTGCACCATTTGACTGATAACTCACTATTAGTTCCTTGAACAGTTTGGAAGTAAATTGAGTGATCTAATTTCCAACTCAATTTAAACTCATACTAGACCCCTAAATTTAGGGAGAACATATACATGATTTTAGAAAGACTTCCAACTCAAAATTACTAAGCTAATTAAGTTAATTAAACTTAATTAACTATTTACAAGTTGTTATGAGAATATAATTAAATTTTAAATCTTAGTTTAATTCAAGGACAAATTAAACTGGAATTTCTTGTTGCCATTTCTCAACAGGAGGTGAAGAGCCACCTCATTTGTATAAATAAATCCTCAAAACTTAGGTAAAGTAATTCCCACCTTTCCTTTTCAAGCTTAGCATAGGAGAGTCTTATAATTCTTTGGAAGAGAATGTAGTGGCTCAATATTCCATTATTGGGGCTAATGATTCATCATTCTAATTGTGTATCTTGGAGCTTTCATTTAATATTATAACTCTCAGAGCCAACAAATGTTCATGCATGTATCATGGATGTTGTAAGACTATTATTTTAATTTTTATGGTATTTGTTTGTGTTCATACATACTAAAGAAAATGAACTATTTCATTGGATTTGGAATATATATTGTTGAATGTGCATTGTTACTTGTATTCATGATTGTTGTTACTTTGTGAACTATTTTGAAGATTAACTAAAGATTCTTAATATGTTCTTGTGTTTCTTTACTAGAGGTTTTATTACCTTTCTCTTAAAGGTTGAATCTTTTTACTTCGTCTATGGAAGAACCTTGTATACATTGCAATTGTATGTTTCATAGGGTCTACTTACTTGTTTATCTCAAAGTATATGTATGCTCTCTTATGTTTTAATTGTAGCCAATGAAAATTTGGGTTTAAATTATGGTCAAGCTTGTATTCCATGTGACACTCCTATCACAACATTGTGAGGTCTAGTTGGGAACTCATATTGGGGAGACCCCATATATGTTGGCAATTTCTAGCATCATTGTTGCAGGAAAATTATACTTGAGAAAGAAAGCTACTTTTAACCTAGTAGATGAGAGGATGATTTACCCATATGTGATTTTTTTATCATAAGAAGATCAAGAAGTCTAACCCTTTGTTCCTATCCACACAAGCAAAGAAACTATACACTCATGAAATATGCTACAAAACAAGGGTCAAAGGATTAATACTTGTCACCTTTGCAAGCTGGTGTAGTCTTGTAACAACCCTGGTAAAAAATCCATGTGAAAATTATTAAAGGAAAAATAAGACCTTGGTCATGGGGCACATATTCCAAGTTGAATGTCGGGCAAAAATATAGCAATGGTGATCACTTGTGATTAATTAATGGCTATGGAAACTGACAAAGGAAATGGCTAAGAAGGAAAAATGGTATTTATTGGCATTTATTTATGAAAATAATGAAAATTAGGAGAAAAGGAAGGTGAAAGCTCATAGGTTTCATGTGAGGAGGAAAACAAAGGAAAATAATGGAAAATTGAAGAAAATAGAGGCCTCATTAATAAAAATACTTTTGAGGATCACTTCATGGCTTTTTTCCAATTCAATTTTGGAGCTCTCATTTTCTCTCTCCCTCTCATACTCTTGGACACTTAGAGTTTTCTTATAGCACTCTTGGAAGATTGTGGCATACTTGGGATTTGGAGCAAGAAGGAAAAGTAAAAGTGGGAAAGCACAAGAGGAAATTGGGATCATTAGCTACAGTGGAATTTTCTTAGAGGCATCAAGCTACAGGTATGATTTCCTTGCTAATTTTGGCATGCATGGCATATACATGTGGTTATTTGGTCATTGGCATGGACAATTTCCTAGATGGATAGTGGTTTTGTCTAGCCTTACCATTTCTTGGATAGCCATGGTGTTGTGGGTTATACTTTTGTTTTCTGGTTGGTTTTCTTGTGCCTTTGTTTGTGGGTCGAGTTATTAATTCTTGGAAGCCTTGGTTGGACAAACATTGTGGAAGCCCGGTGAAAGTTGTGGGTTGAGGTAATTGTCTTGGAATCCCTGGTTGGAACAAATGCTCTGGAGCCTTAGATAGCTTGGAAAGAGACCAATCTGATGATGGATAGTGATATCCGACCATGAGATGGAATCAATAGTTGAGGATTGACATGGTTTGGCCTTTAAAAGCCTTAGATCGTTTTGATTTATTTAGTTTATGAGATCCCACAGTCATTATTGGAATATGGCACGGGGGTGATTAGCTGAAAGAAAGATTTGGGTCAATCTAGTCTATGGTCAGGTGGTTCGTGGAAGTCTCATACCTAGTCAAATTATACAATCATCAATAAGATCTGTCTTTCTCCTCGGTATTTTATGGGCAAATATACTTGTTTATATGTGGTTTATATTGTTGTTATATCCTTGATATTTATGTTGGTTATATGGTGGTTATGAATGAATTTTATGACAATGAAAATGTATGTCCCTCACCATGTTTTGGTTAATCATTGAATGTAAAATGAAGATATGTATTAATAGATTGTAATGAAGTTATTGTGATGATGCATAAATGATTCTTAGTGATTCTCAGATGAGTATGAGACCTCTATGCTCATATCTATTGCATAAACCTATAGAATGCATATTTCTGACATATTTGACAAAACATTTGTCATGGGTAGTAGGGGTCCACTGAACTCCTTATGCAAGTATTTTCATCTATATCATTGTTTCGATGTTATTTTTCATTTCTGGAAGTTTCATGGAGTTCCAAGAAGTGGCCTGATTCCTAGCCCTAAAAAATGGCACAAAATCTATTGTCGCTAACACAAAACTACCTAGAAAGGTCTCGAGGCACATGCATGCCTTGTTGTGGGAGAGACTAGAGGGTCCTAGTCACATGCATGCCCATGTGAAGGGAGTGACTGAGGCTTTAATGCGTAAAAATGCTAGTTTGTCTCAGGGGCTAGGCACTTGGATGAGATGGATTGTTCCTGGGACTTCTATTGTAGGTGTACAATGTTAGGTTGTCTGTGTTTCGCCGTTCCACTTCCTGAACTAACACATAGGGAGTTGAATCATATCATAGTAACTCTTTGTCACATGTTTACCCCAATTTTCGATTACTTCGGTAGATTTGGGGGAGAGTGTTACAAAGTGGTATGAGAGCATGGTTCACCCCTTGGACTTGATGGGTGGTGTGTTAGTCATGCATTCATGTTGGTTGCATATATGTGTTCTATATGCTTTTGGTCTATGTGCTTGTTGCATATGCATGATGTTGGTCATGGTTGCAGGGTTTTTGCCATGTGGAAGTTGATGGTGTTGTTGTTGTATGTGGTTGTCATGAGTGTATGTCAGTTATGCATTGGTTATACATGTTAGTGATTATATATCATTATGCATACATTGATGTGGTTCTAGTTGTCATGCATGAGGTCATAGTATATGGTTTGTTTGGTCATGCATTGATGAATGGATAATGGTTTAAATGATGACTAAATGTTGATATGATTATGTTTATAGATTTATTATGCTAATATGGTCAGTCTTGCATGAGATATCCTCCCATGAACTGCACTAAGCTACATTGGTTTATTTATATTTTGGTTTAGATGACATGATATACCTTGTAGGAAGAGAAACAACAAATATGACTTGAAAGATGGTACACTACAATTCTTGAGACTCTCC
The DNA here is from genome assembly GCA_000404065.3 of Pinus taeda. NCBI lineage: Eukaryota > Viridiplantae > Streptophyta > Pinopsida > Pinales > Pinaceae > Pinus > Pinus taeda. Next base: position 254,906 of record APFE031239992.1, on the reverse strand, counting down.
CTATGGATCAGATGAGAAGCATGGGGCTGGACATAATTATGACTTAGCAAACACCTTGAGAAGTTTAAAGGAACAGATAAGAATTTGTAAAGAAGATAATGAAATAATCATGCAGGCATAGGAGAAACAAGTAGAGGTTAACATAGCAATCCATCATAGTTTTTCATAAATCCAGAGATAGGGACCACTTCGGATCAGCCGTGGACAGGAGGACATAACTAATGGGGCATATGGAAGTAGGTATATTGGTGGGTACAATTCATATAGATATTGCATGATCAAATATGGTGGGTTCTTGGACACTTAGGACAGGAGAGGTGATGGACACAGGTATTATTCTATTTTTGGTTTTGACATGTATCATGGTAATCATCAATATCATCCTTATAGGAAGAGTGATAGGGGATATTTTCTAGATGATTTTAGGAAATCAAATCCACCTACATTCGATGGAGAAATGAAGAAAAAACAAGATGCATAATCATGGTTGCTTGGAATGAATGGTTTCTTCTGATTGCATGATTACTTAGAGAACATCAAGGTCAGAATAGCTACATTCAGTCTTAGAGTTTAAGCACATATATGGTGGAAATATGTAAAGAACGTAAGATATATTTATGAATAAGAGTTGACATGGAGTGAATTTGAGAGATTATTCAGGAAGAAGTATCTATCGGAGAGGTACTATGATGACATGGAAAAATACTTTTATGAGCTAAAGATGGGCTTTATGACTAGTGAGGAGCGCACTAGCAGATTTATCGAGTTGTTGAGTTATGTGCCTTACCTCAAGGAGGAGAAGGCCAAGATTTAGAGATTTAGTAGTGGGTTTCGAGTAGCATTCAAATAAAGGATTGAGTTTAATGAGCCTAGATCATTGGAAGAGGTCATTCAGAAGCTAAATCATTGTTACAAGTAATCAAAGTGAAAATCTGAGACTAAACCAGGTTGGAAAGGTAATGCAAGTAATAAAGGGAAATGGGATAAGAAGCGAGAATGGCCTCAGGACACAGGTAACAAATAGAATGAAATGCTGCATAATAAGTTCAATGCATCTAACAAAGGGCATGGATTCTAGTTTGACGAGGAAAACAAGGATGTAGGTTGGAAGCCTATACATTTTTTCACTTGTAGCAAAGATTATCATAGGAGATATTTTCCACAACACTAGGGTGGTAGACTACAAATCTGTAGTGCTCAGAAAGCGCAGACAGCGGGGGATGTTGGACAAAGTGTTCCTTGGATATATGTAGTGTTGGATAATAGGCAGGAAGATCACCAGGTGCTATTATTGAGATGGATGGTAAGCTTTTTGATCAATTTTTTTCTATTTTGATTGACCTTAGATCTAATTATATTTATGATAATCCTAACCTAATGGATAAGTGTGGTTTGAAAAAGGAAGTGCATGCAGTATCTTGGTTAGTATAGTTGACTACAAGTACCAAGAAGCAATCTCACCATTGGGTAAGAGATTGTGTATTTGAATTAAGTGGTATGTCTACATCAGCATATTTAAATGTATTCTCATTGGGTTCGTATAGCATGATTTTGGGTATGGATTGGTTGTATCTCCATAGGACCAAGGTGGATTGTTATGATAAAGCTATTGAGTGCTTGGATGACAATGGAGAATAAATATTATTGCATAGTAAGAAGAAGGAAACATCAGTTGGAATGGTTACACATGTTAGTGTCCATTAGTTCCAGTGGTCAAATGTACTCTTTCCATGTGGTTGATGGGATTATTACTCCAAATTGTTATATTTTAAAATAAAACTTGACATCTTTTGTTGTCAAAAAGGTCTTAAGTCATTGTCTAGGTGTAATGCTACTCTCATCCCATGCTCATCAAGGTCAATAAATCAATTTCATGAGTCTTTGAGTCACCATGGTCACTTTTTCCTTATTATAGGGTCATCATTAAAGAAACTGAAAGAAAGAGTCATGGTGTCATAAGGTTGATCATGAAAGTGTCATGAATGTCTTGCTGGTGTGTGATCACCATATATCGATTTAGGGTCATATCATTCATCATCCAAAATTATCAAGGTGTCATGAGAGTTAGCAAGTTAGGAAATAAATTTTCTCAAAGGGAATCAAGTTTACATGTATATCACTTGTAAATATAATGTTTCCTATGCAAAATAATGATGTTGCAGTCAAATCACATCGCTAGTCATTTTATAAAGGTACATATGATGACATTCAACCACCAAGGAAAAAAAAATAAGTTTCAAGCTAATAAAGGGAACCAAAGCATTAAAATTCATTTCACCCTCCAATGGCTTCTCTCCACCATCATGCCTTATCACAACCATCAGACCTTCGAAATTCCATCACCCTTTCTTTTTCCATCAACTTGCTATGTTTCTGAAGATTCATTGAGTTTTTAGGTTTGGAGGTCAAAGAAAGAAGAAAAGGGCTCATTTATCATTAAAAAATCTTCAAATACTCTTTATAAAGTAAGTAAAACTTTCATCAACCCTCTGATGTACTATTTTCCCTCTGAAAGTGATTAAATCCCCTCTCCTAGGGTTTTTGTTGTGCTTTTAAGTTTTGATGGTATTTGCTTCATTCCAAGGAAAAATTCCTTAGTTTTCTGCCCAAATACACTTGTATACACTTATTAAACCCTCCCAAACCATTTCCCATACCTATTTCCCTCATCCCATCATTTCCCCCCAAAACACAAGCTGTCACTGCGCTTTTGCTGTGTTTTTGGATTTTTACTGTGTTTTTCATTTTTTCCCTTTATTCCCTCACACATTCTAAGATATTTTACCACCAAATTATCCTTGAAATATACCCATACCCCTTAAATTTTCCATAAAATATTCCCTAAGTCCTATCCCCTCCATTTCCCTTCATAAACTAGATGATTTTATTTCCACTGTTTTTGTGGCCCTAGACCCCTATCCTTTCTCCTCTCAAGCTAGGATTTTCAGTCAAGAAAAGCTACCAACATGGATAGTGAAAAGAATACATACAACAAGCGGGGACAGATCTCAAGATATGAGCCAACTCATATTAAGGAGATCAATGCTTCATAGTTCATCAAGAGGTCATTTGAACAAGTAGGCTACCTAGGCTTTTGTGAGAAAGTAAAAGAGGTGGGCTACCATTGTGAGATGACTAGTCTATTTGCCACCAATTTCAAGAGGAACAAGACCACCATAGCAAGGATGGAATTACTAATCTTAGTAGAGGTTATAGCTTCAGCCACTAGTATCCCCAATCAAGGAGAAATTTGGTTTAAGGTGATGGATTTGGACATTGAAACTACAAAGGGTTCCTGAAACCACAGTATAAGGAAACCCCATCTCATATATTTCCTAGTAGGAAATTATTGGATAAACATACTCCTTTATTGAAGGTGATTATGAAATATTTCACTTCTGAAGGCAAGTTCAACAACTTATATCAGTATCACATCAGGCTGTTGATGCATTTCACATCCATCAAAACAATAAACCTACCCAATTACTTCTTTAGAAGTATGGTTAAGATGACTAAAATTGTACAAACTAAAGAGAAATATCATCAAGAAAGCTTATTCCATCATGCTTTAATCAAACTCATAGTTCCCCACCAGCTCATATAGGTCAATATGTCATGGGAAGCATTCTTTGAGGCATCTGCTCTCTTGCCTATCTCTCATCAGTCCAAAAGGCTCAATACTCCTACATCATATGGGCCAAAAATATCTGAGCCATCTCGAATACCATCAATGAAAAAAAGACACCCTAGGAAAGATGTTTCACAAACATACAAGAAGGGTAAGAGGCTCATATTTTCCCCTGAGATAGAAAGAGACATGCTTACTCCTAAACCTATGACTAGGGCTCAAGCAAAAAGAGTGCCTGAGGTGGTTATTTTTGAAGAAGTTCAAGTTGGAGCCATGAGAGAGAAATAACCTAGGAGTAGAGGTGATTCAACATTGCAGCATCATGAAGAGGTACCTCCTGAGGTAGATATGATTGATCATGGAGATAAGGCAGCAGAAGGCATCATTAAAGAGTAGAAGGCATATATCATAGAGTGTTATGCAACCAAATCACAAAATAGAAGAAAGAGATAGATCAACGACTTAAAAAGATGCCTCTTTGAGGGGGCAAACTCCTTTACATTACATAAAATGAAAAATTCTTGGATGATACAAATGAAAAGACCTTTATATATCTAGGAGTATAAGGAGTCACAATATATTCGTAGATGGCATAACAATAATAATGTAAGGGCACAACAATAACAATAGTGGGCTTCTATGTAGCACAATAATAACCATATGGGGACAACATGGGCAGACAAATAACCATAAAGGGTACAATGAAAATAATAATAAGTGAATACACTAGTATTATACGGACTTAACATGTCCCTCTCCTTCAAAAAAGTGTTTCCCTCAACTCTTAAGTAGTTTTGGATGTTTCTATATAAAATTATCATCCTCCCATGTGGAATATTTAATGGAAAAGTTCTTCCACTTGATGAGATACTCTGAAATTGATCAATTTCGTAGTTGTCGAGTTCTTGTTTCTGTGAATATATCAGGTTCCAATATGATTTTTTCTTCCTTGTCAAGTTCTAGCAATATTGTTTGAACTGGGATCTTGTCACCTATAACCTTCTTTAAGCATGAAACATTGTTATAGCACCATTTACCACTCTTGGTAGATCTGATGCTCTGATTATGGCCTAGGGCAACCCTTCCTTTGAGACTTGGTCCAAAGTCTAAAAAATAGTGTTTCATTCCCTATATGCTAATTTTCCTTGTGATAAAAGCATGTACATGTGGGTCATCATATACCCAACCTATGTACATGTGTTAAAACAATTAAAAGAAAAAAAAATCCTTAATTTTGGGCGGAGTTCATGGGTTTTACCTGTTACTCACCTCCTATTGCCCATGGCCCAACTATTTCCCAACTGAAAAAACTAATTTCGAGAAGTATAAATAAACTTGCATGGGAAGGCCTTAAGGGAGAAGATATGAGATATTGACCCTATAGTGAGATTATCCCTGATCGATTTTGATGAAATCCCTGTACCTCGTGCACTTCCCAAAGTTTCAAGAAATCCTTGTTTCCTTGTTGGAGATATCCTTCATCTTTCTTAAGATATTGTTTTATTGGTGATGGAGGAAGATTGTTGAGGTCAGGAAAGGATGGATCTAGAGGATGGTTCTACTTGGAGTCGAAGAAGGACTCAGGTCATATTTCTCCACCTTACTTGTAGCTTACTTCAATAAAGAAATGTTGTTCATTTTTTGATATTAAACGTGTTTATGCATTGATTTATGTTGTAATTAGTTTATCAATCTTATATTGATGTCTAATTGTTCATTCATTTATATGATCTAAAGTTAATATCATGAACATGCTTTATGTTTCTACTATTGTATATGTTTCATTTGAATAATTTTTAGGTTTCAAAGACATCAAGAGAAGCTTAGGGTTTTCACCCTGCAGGATCTACTCAAACGTAGGACCTCTAGGTAAGGACACTCTTGCACAGTTTAGTAGAATAAGAATTTAGGTTGATTGTTTGAGTATTTCTTTCTATTTTTTTCCATCCGCTCTATTGGGGTTCCAACCCAAGACCATAGGGTGATCTCACCCACAATAGAATTGGTGAATCCCCTGGGGATAACATTCTTGTTATTCTCAATCAGGGTTCATTTTCTTGATTGCTTGCTTTTAGAGTGTTGTTTGATTCAAGGGTTTCCTTGCCATCAAGTCTGATCTTTTTTTATCAAACCTTGTTTTTTGTTTTTTCCTAATTGAGCTTTGTATACGTTGTTTTCATGGATTACAATCGCATATACAGGTAGGTTCCCTCAAGAATACTCGCATATATGCAAGTTTCTTGTATTAGAAATGTGTGTGCGCATTTCTGTGTCGGTACACAGTCACATATACATTTTTTCTAATTATTTTTTCAAATCTCTTTGCCTAGATAGGTCTATTTCCTGGTGATTTATGTTGTTGTATGGTCATCTACTGTCTGGAGAACTCAGTTTTCCTACAAGCTTTTTTTTTCAAAATATCCTTCTCACCGAAAAGCCTAGTTGGCCTAGGATTGCTTCATAAGCAAGTTTTTGATTTGTGTCTTGGGTTCAAGACTTCTGTTTGAATTTCTTGGATGTTCTAGTTTTCCAGAACAAGAAATTGATTTCAATTTCAGTTTTAGCCCAGATTTCAAGTTGCCTTGTTTTGCTTTTCCTTGTTTGATTGGCCTAGTTTCTTTTTGTGCTTTTTTGAGAGTCCTTTTTGGCAATTTTGAAAGTTATTCTTTCTATAAATTTCTTCAGTTTTCCAAAGTATTTTGTTGTTATTCATGATCAGTTTATGCAAGTTTGTAGTCTCTCTTGTGTCAAGTTTCATTTACTAATGAGTTTTATAACTTGCAATATTTAGAGACTCCTTGTGCTTATTTCTTGATCTTTTGAATTTTAGTAGTGCTTTTGAGACCTAAAAAAGTTGCTTTTGTTTCCTTAAAAGAAAATCACAAAAACATTGCTTTTGTTTTTCCTTTTCCAAGGTTTTGGTTTATGGTTTCTTTTGTTTTGTTTTTGTGAAGCAATTGGTTTCTTTTGCAATTTGTTCTACTTGCTTTGGAGAGAAATTTGTTTTTAATTTTTGCCCTCTTCATTACCAAGATTGACTTAGTTGACTCTATAAAGAACCACATTTGCTTACGAGTGTTGTTTAGGATCTTGCATCATCATTTTAACTTGCATTAGGTTAGTTTGAATCTTAAGCATTCTTAGTCTTTTTAGATTTTTGGTGTGTGTGGATTGTTTCAGAAAAGAAAAGGAAAATATTTTTCTTATAGGTTTTCATAGAACCCAAGTAGAAATCACTCCTCATCGAAGAAAATAACTGCATGCATATAGTTAGTTTTCTATTGGTTTCTTTTGCATCATAAAAAATCATCAGTTTCACTCTCATAATTCCCCCTAAATTAAAGAACAACTATATAAAATCAAGTGATCTAATAAAATGAACTAGAAATTTTACTGTTGTCATTATCAAACACCACCAAGTTTAGGTTCATTGGGGACTTGGAATAGGTGAGTGGAGTGTTAACTCTCCAAGTCTGCTCAAATTATAAAATGTAGAAGTTGAATAAAGAGTGAAATCCAAAATTGTTAGAAAGACTGGGAAAGATCTGTGACTAGGAGCTAAGCATGAGGAGTGAAGACAACGAAGAGAGATATCCCCTCTCCTACTTGATGGATCCCACCTCACAATTGTTCCACCAGGCTCTTGATACGAGTTGGTATCCAAAGTTGCCTTTCCTAAGAATCACATAGGTAGCTACGGAGGGGAATCCCGTAGCACCTGAGGCTGACATTGCATCATGTTCAACAATACTTCTACAGGGTGCCCTTGCGAATATTGGGTGCTTGCACTGGTAAAGGCTATTGTTTGGAGGTCAACGTAGTTGCTTCTGACACCTTCACTGGTAGGCCTATGGCGTAACTACCCTAGACTATTTTTGGAAGGCCCTTGATTTTGGTTTTCTTATATTTTGGTGTCTAGTCCCAATCACTTGGAGTGGAAATAATTTAATGTGGTTTTATTGTCTGTATCTTTAGGGACTTTTACAGATTTCTCTTTGCTCCTAGTTGTCTTAGCCTTACAATTTTTTTTAGTCTTTAAGTAGATTTCTTAAAAATAATTCAAACTGGCTGATCGACCAGTTCGTCGGTTTAGGAGACTCCATGGGCTTTCACCTATGATTCCCAAGCCTTCTCCTTGGAGGCATAAGAGAAATTCTTCCAGTGGTTTTCAATTAGTGGCAATAGGTGCATCAGAGATTGATCCTCCAGTTGGAGTTATTAATTCATAGGATAGACCTGGTACAAGTAGAGAGTTGGAGAGAAACACTCCAGTTCTTTCTCGAGTCCTCTTCTAGTTGGAATATGTTATTGAAGTTGAGGAGCTCCTTAAGTCTATTTTGACTCCCAATTATCCTCTTCTTCCTGATCATCTAGATGTTTTATTATAAGTTAGGACTCTGACCAACAGGCCTTCGAGCTCAGGTTTATATCAATATTTTCCTTTGATGAGCACTGTTAGAAGCATGGCTTCCATGATAAGTGCTAAGAGTATGAAAACTACCATATCTGTACAAGGAGGAGGAACCATTTCTATACCTTTCGTTACTCCTAACACTACTATATATGTTTCTACTTCCATTCCATATTTCAGTGGAAGTTCTCAAGTTATTTCCTCTGGCATTAGCTTTTTCCCTTTTTGAAATGCTGACCAGCATGATTCCTTCAGTTCTGTTAAGTATTCCATCAACTACCTCCACATCCATGGCAAGTGGATCAGCTTATTTTTAGGGTTTCCCATTCGGGGGTGGTCATATTCCACATTCCAACCCATCTTTGGGATCAATACCTCTTTCCGCTTTAGGTCAAAGTTATAATCCATTTCAAGGTTAGAAAAACCCTACGGTTAGCAGGTTAGGATCCATGAATCAATCTTATTTTGGCCAACAAGGGAATACAATGTATTCTTCTATCAGTTCATTCCAAAAATTTTCTCCCTGTGCTAATGCATGGAACCCTTACCAAGGGCTCTCTGCTCCTTTTAACACTTCTCTAGGGGGAAACTTTACTAGTTACAAAAGTTTTTCAGCACGATTTGGTCAAACTCTAGCTTTTTCTGGACCACAAGGTACTCCTTATGGTTCAGTTGGGTCTACGAGTTACTTTAGGCAACCTGGTGCCTTTACAAATCCAGGCCATTCTTTTCAAAACATTGGGAGTTCGACCCACACCGGGTGGAATCCTCAGGGTCCTCCACGACTACCTTTTTTGGAAATGTAAAACTTGCCAGATCTTTCTAAATTGACAAATGATTTGATTAGGTATAACTCAGTTTGGCCTCTAGTCCCAACCAAACTTCCCTTAGATATCCCTAAATTTGAAGGGAAAACTGGTGAAGATCAAGGTGACCACGTAACCACTTTCCATTTATGGTGTTTGTCAAACTCTATTAGAGATGATTCAATCAGTTTGAGATTATTTCAACATACCCTAACTGGGAATGCAACTAAGTGGTACATAGAACTTCTGGGGGGCACCTTCACTTCTTTCAATGATTTTTTTGCTATCCTTTTGAGCCATTTTCAATTTCTTTTCCGATATGTTGTTGGAACTAAGCTTCTGGCTAATTTCCAATAGGATCAAGAAAATCACATTTCAGACATATCTAGGAATGAAGGAGAAGGAAGAGGCTCATTAAAGCCAATATTCCACAAGAATTACTTCTTGAATGCTTTCTTAAATCGTTACATCTTGATATCTCTAAGGATGTGTCTCTCTCCGATATTTTCACCGAAGAGCAAGTTATTTTCAGAGCCCATCAGTTGGAAATGATATATTCTTAGTCTGGGGTTCTTCAAAAAATTCTACCTGATGCTCCTAGATCCAAGGTTGATATAGCCAAACCAAAGCCAGGTCACCATGCTAATGGGTTATTCGGATCAATTGATGCCAACACAGCTAACTGACTAAATCAATTGCAACAACTATCTTTACAAACTTCTTCTTCTATGCAAGCATCATCGTCTATATCTACACCTTCCCAAAATATGCCTATAAATGCCATCCAAACTTCTAACCCCAAAGGAAACCAAAAATCTGAAGGGAAGAAGAAAGGACGAGGTAGGAAAAAGAGCCTGGATGGGAAGGAAAATGCAAACAAAATTAGAAATGATGCCGGAGAGGGTAGGAAAGAGTCCAAGGAAAAAGAAAAATTTCCATGCAAGTTATGCAATGGAGATCATTTGACACATCTCTACCCTAAGATCCAAGATGCTTAGTGCTTACTAGTGTAGCAGGGGTCCTCTAGCTCCCAAGATATCCTCACTAACAATTTTCCCCAATGGCAGCAATTACTTGCTGGTGCGAACTCTAATACTAGTACCCCCGTAGGGGGAAATCAAGAAAGGGATCATTCATCAAATGTCTACATGATGAGTTCACATACCGACGTCACTATGCGATCGCGTGATTACGATGAATTAGAATCTTCTAAGTCTAAGTCTACTTCCAATGCTTCAAAGTCGCTCCATATTGAGAGGCCCTCTATTGAGTCTTATCTGAGATGCCGAAAGGCTCCGAAAAGTGCTCAACCATTAACCCTAATGCTAAGGTAGCCCAAAACTACTCCATTGTAGAAGATATGGCTCAAAGTCCTTGTGTGATGTTAGTGTTAGAGGTGCTCCAATCGTGCCTACTTAGAGGAGTGCATTACTCTTGACAATCGGAGCAGTAGATCCAAAAAAATCTCTTATGCTTGCTTTTGATATGTCAAATGTCAAAAGGAGACTACCACATCATATGGCTTTCCAGATAAATTCCACATATCGAAAGACCAACATCTTTCTAATTGTTATAGATGAGGGAGATTCCACATGTGTGATATCAATTTCATGTTGGAAGGCCATTGGATCACCTCAAGGTGTTCCTTCACCTACTCTATTGACAAATTTAATGGACATTCTCATAGGCCACACGGGATTATTCCATCCTTTCCCATCTGTGTTGGGGGAAAAGGGGAATAAATATTGAGGTAGAAATAGTCGATGCAAATCTAGATTACAACCTCCTTTTGGATAGAATTGGATTTATGAGATGGATGTCATAGTATCATCATTATTTTGCATCCTTTATTTTCCTCATGAAGGGAGGATCGTAAAAGTTGATCAGATGGATTATTCTCTAGGTGACTCCCACACATCTTCTGAGTCTACTGTTCCATTAGTAAACAATCCTAGGCAACCTATAGAGAATTTAGGAGTTGGAATGTACTCTTCCTTAATGGGTACTTTTGATCTTCCTACTCCTACAACTAGAATCAATTCTATTTCATCCTCCAAGGGACCTTCTAGAAGAGAGTTCTTTCAAACTCATTATTTTTGAGACCCTTGACCTTTACCCTCATCTACCACCACATTAGATGGAGGGAAGGCAGGTGGCATGGCATGTCCTATGTCTACAACAAAAATTTCTTATCAATCTATTGTTAACTCTGGATACTCCCATCCTACTCCTTTCTCACCATATGAGTTTGATGGACATGAGGCCCTAGCCTGGACCCTCGATTCAACTTCAGCTCAAGATTGATTAGATATTGTCTTACCATATGAGGAAGCAATTCTAGAAGCAATGATGGGTTTTGATATACCATGGGATGACCTAAATCATCGACCATATTTCCTCCCTCATTTGCAAGAAATTGAGTCGATTTTGTCTAGTCCTTCTACTAGTGATGTTCATACAATTTTAAATCCTTCAGCCACAACAACATTTTTGTCGATGGTAACTTGTTTTTTATCTCACAAACTGTACTAGAGAACATCTCTAGGAATTATAACATAATTTAAAATGTCTTCACTAGAGCTGACTGCCCCCTGTGAAGAAATTCAAACTTGTACCAATCTCTTCAAAGAGTTTTGTGATCTGTTCGCTTGGTCTTATGAGGAAATTCCTAGAATAGATCCATCTATAGTCCAACAAGAGATCAAGACATATGGGAATGCTAAACCTATTCGTCAAAGACATTAATTGATTAATCCTAGAAAAGCAATAGCTATCAAAGCTAAAGTTGAGAAGCTGCTAAAGGTGGGTTTCATATACCCCATTCCTTTAATAGAGTGGGTCTCTAATCTAGTCCCCGTCAACAAAAACCAAGGAACGATTCAAGTATGAATTGATTTTAGGGACCTAAATAAGGTTTGTCTGAAGGACAATTACCTCACTCCCTTTATAGATCAAATTATTGATGAATGTGCGGGGCAATGAAATTTTTTTGTTCATGGACGAATTCTCTGGTTATAATCAAATTACTATCTGTCCAAAAGATCAGCACAAGACAACTTTTATTTGTACCTGGGGTATGTTTGCATACAAAAATATTCCTTTTGGCCTCATAAATGTTGGAGCCACTTTTCAGTGGGCCATGTCTTATGCTTTTCACAACATAAAGAAAGTTATCGAAGCATATCTGGATGATTTAGCTATTCATTTTCGAAAGAGAATTGATCATCATAACTATCTTCGGTTGATATTTGAGTGGTGTCGTTTTTATAAAATCCGGTTGAATCTAAATAAGTGTCTTTCCGTAGTCACATGCGGTCAGTTGTTAGGATTCATATGTCAATGGAGGGGATTCGTGTAGATCCCTTCAAGGTTGAGGAAATACTTTAGTTGCCTCCCTTGTCTTCCATACATAAACTTCAAAGACTGCAAGGAAAAGTGAATTCCTTGAGGAGATTTATAGCCAATTATGCCGAGATCACAAAAGGATTTATGCATTTTCTTAAGAAAGGGGTCCCATTTGTATGGGATGACTTCACACAACGATCTTTTGATGCTTTGAAAACAGAATTAACCTCTGCCCATTGTTGAGTCCAATTGATTATGGTAGAGATTTCCTCTTGTTTCTCGCTGCAGAAGAATCAACCCTAGGTATGGTTCTAGTTCAGGAAGATGATTCCTTATGTGAGCATGTAATCTACTATCTAGGTCGAGGCTTGGTAGGTCCTGAATTGTGCTATTCTGTCGTTGAGAAATTAGTTATGGTAGTCGTTCATGTTGTCCAGTGGCTTCGACATTACATTCTAATTCAAAAAATGTTTGTCTTAGCACCCATCAATCCATTTCAGTTTGTTCTCAGTGGGAAAGTGATTGGGGGCAAATATGATAGATGGATTCTCATTTCACAAGAATTTGGTCTCGAATACATGTCGGCTAAATCTAAGAAATCTTTATCATTTTCATAGTTGATATCAGAGTTGCCTTGTGAGGAAGAAATAATACACGAGGAAAGTTTTCTTGATGAATATTTAATTCTTATTTCCTCGCAAGATCCTTGGTATCAGGTTATCGTTATATATCTCCAATCTTTGAAGTTTCCGCCTACTTTTTCCAAGGATGATTGTAGAAAGCTTCATCACCTCGCTAAGAATTATGTTTTTATAGGTGACACATTGTATCATCGCAAGATTGATTCAATCCTTAGGAGTTACTTAACCTTAGAAGAAGTTGATTCAGTTGTTAATGATTGCCATAGTGTAGCTTATGGTGATCATCTATCTGGGCTTGCAACAGCCCAAATTTTTTTGTGAGAAGGCTACTTTTGGCCTTCGATCTTCAAAGATTGTATCCAGGTGGTCAAAAGACACCACCATTGTGAGGTCTATACTTGAAAAATGCACGCACATCCAGCTCCTTTTTTCCTTTTTATCGTCGTTGGTCCTTTCACAAAGACAGGCATTGATTTTACTACTTGTAATCCGCCTTTAGCAGAAAATCACAAGTATATTATTGTGGCCATAGACTACTTTACGAAGTGGGTTGAGGCCATGCCTAGTTTTAAGAATGATAGTGAAACAATGGCCTTGTTTCTCTTCAATCAAGTTATTTCCTAGTTTGGTACCCATAAAGAGATTGTCACTCACGATGGTAGTAATTTCAAAAATCAACTGATGTCTGAATTGGCTCTCAAGTTGGGTTTCCGGTAGGAGCATTCATCTCTGTATTATCCTCAAGCCAATGGGTAGGTTGAAGCCGTCAACAAATCCCTTAAAATCATCCTGCAAAGGAAGATTAACAAAGCTATATCTAATTAACACATCATGTTGTATCTGGAACTTTGGTCATACAAGACATTAGTTAAGACTGCCACTGGCTTTAGTCCTTTTCAACTAGTTTACAAGTTGGAATCTATTTTTCTTGTTGAATGTGAAATTCCTTCTCTTAAACTAGTTGTTAAACTTCTTCTAGAGACTTCTAGTCTCGAAGAGCACCTCATTCATTTGGAGTATATTGATGTGTAGTGTCAAGATGCTGCCATGATAAATGAAGCCCATAAAAAGAGGGTAAAAACTCAATATGATAAAATTGTCTATCCTAGAAATTTTTCTGAAGGCGACCTTGTCCTAGTCTATGATTAAGACAAAGATGCCTTGGGGGCAAGCAAGTTTTAGTCTATATGGTACGGTCCCTTTATCATCAAATGCATTTTAAAAAATTGAGCATATGAATGGATTGACTTTGAAGGAAATAAGTTGGAAGAGCCTAGAAATGGGCTCTACCTTCAGAAGTACTTTTCTTAGGCTTCGTCCAAGTAGTTACTTGTTTGTATATACTGTATGTTTGTACATATCTATCTATCGTTTTAGTGATGTCGATGTTTTTGATCTACTTTGGCAGGTATTGATGATCGATTCAATATATTTAGGGTTCGACGATGGTGTGAGTAGGCATACCTGAAACCTTTCTTCCATGGCATGGGCGATTTATTATCCATCAAGCCAGTTGATGGTTTCGAGAGGAGTATGTATCAGTCCTATTTCAAATAATATTGCCGAATATATTGTTGTTATTAATTTGCTATCTAGAGAAATATCTCTTGATATTGATTGGTTAATTGTTTATTTAGATTCACAACTAGTGGTATCTTAGCTAAATAACATCTCTCAGATACAAGATCCCTATTTGTACTGCCAATTTTTGAGAGTGCGATTGTTGCAATGATAGTTTGGTTATATCACATTTTTTCACATTCCGTGATCAGAAAATTCCTTAGCAGATTCTATTCCTAATCAAGCATGGATTGGCATATAAATCATTCATCAAATTAGAAAACATAAAAACTAATCAAAACATCATTTGTATATATGATCATCATAAAATAATATGTATGTAGATAGTGTTTCTCTCCAAAATAATATATAAAAATTCGGGACAAATTTCCCTACAAAATTTGGGCTTATGATCATCATCATGTCTAATCATAAAAATATCTGATCATCTATCTATCTAGCTCAAGATGAGCAGCTTAAAAATAAACAACGACATTGGCCACACACTGAAATAGTCTCACGGTACTCCTACCACAAGACGTTGCATATCCTCTGGTAAATCCTTTATTTCTACCATCGGTACTTGGTGAGTCAGTTACACCAAGTTCCTGTAAACTGCATGGAGAACTCTCTTAGTCTTAGTTGCAGCCCCTTCGACATCTCTTCCACGAAACCTATGTTGAGGAAATCTGTCAGGTCTCACTGCTCCCACATCTGAAACATGATCAATATATTTTGTAAGTGTCTTGTCTCATCAAAAAGATTTTTAATTCATCTATATTGAAAATTTGAAAAGTCTTAAAAATTCAAAAATTAAAAAAATATTTATACCTATGGCACCCCATGTTTCATCTAGTGGCAATGCTAGATCCAAATCTACCTAGAAATCCATTTCGGGATAGGGGTAGTTGTAAACTACAATGACCTATTGATCCCACCAAAAGAAAAACTCATCATCAAAATTCATTCTGGGGACCTCACCACCCCCTAGGCATTTAATCAAGTTATTCCATCTTCCCATCCATGGATCCCTTGGGCCATTGATGGTTGATAATACCTTGGGATGAAGCCCAGGTACTTTCTCAAAGAATAACGAGCATAAGATAGTGCCATATCTGAAATTCTTTATCTGACCATTTTATATGGAGGTTAGTTGGTTTTTCATGTTGGTTAATAGAGGTGTGCACCAATCAAACATGGTAGTGAGGCATTCCACTACTAGGCTCATGGATACAAATAAGGCCTAATGTAAAGTAGCAGAACTGTTTACCCTAGCGATGGTAAATAGTACTATTTTCAAGCATAAAATCTCTACGTGCTTGATTGGAATGTGACTTCCAATCTTTTCAGGATGACCAAGACAATATATGTGGATGTAGTCTTCTACATTAAGACTACCTCTCACCATGCCAGTAGAATGCACTATCTCTTCCCTTCGAGAAAGACTGGTAATGAAGTATATATCTTCTATCTTGATCCTTAGGGGAATCTGATCAATCATGAATGCATCATCCTCTACACTCCAGTAATGAATCAGCAACTCAAGCAATCATGTAATCGCCTTCATGTTTGGAATTTTAAATAATTTTAACAAACCACAACCTCTCAAAGTATATAAGGCATTTTGATCTTCCATCACTTGGTTTTCAATGGCACTGTGCTCCATTTTGCACCAGGTAATTTTCATCTTGCCCAAAAAGATGTTTCAAATCATTAAATTCATGTTTAAAATCTTTTACTCTTGCAGATGCAGGTTCCCTTTTTACATAGTCACATGTAGGGCCCATGTATATGTGAGTTACCTGTATTCAACCGACGTGTACGAAGAGTTGAAATTTTTAACATATTTTTCTACGGTCAAAATCATGAAAAAACATCTAAAAAAAAAGATTTGATTAAAATAATGATTAATACTTGGAAATTTTAAGGTGATTTGAATGATTGAATTTGATAGAGGAATTTTGTTTGAGTTTTTCTCCACATCTCCTTGCTCAAAACACAAATGACAAAAATGTGAGTCAAACAGTCCTTATATAGGTTGAAAAATGAAAATTATTTTTTCAAAAGTTGATTTTTATCTTAAGGATTTTTTGACCTTTTGGCTTGGAGTGTCAGGAATTGGTTATTTTTACAGGAAATGTTGGAGACTTCTTGGAGAAATTGCTTCGATCCCATGACCGCAAACCCATCATGGAAGGCATCATTTTATTACTGGCATATAGGTTAGGGAATACCACTCTTCGTTGCATTGTGCATCCTAGCCTCCATACTGCGATATTTTTTCCATAGGCCCCCCCCCGTCATATCTTGATTCATAAACCATTTTAACTCATCAACTTTAAGACCACGACACAGTGGTAGAGCAAACCTTTACATGGGCATCTTAATTAGATCCTCGCGGACATTTGTTTCCCATGCTGCTACATTGAATAGGCTCAGAAGGCCACTTTATTCCCGCCATGACTTGTGCGTTGAAGACTCATTCTCATTCTTCTGCGCTATTTTCTGGCCTTATATCCTAGAGGATCCTTTGTGTTGATTTGTACTACTGCATTATAGATTGACTATTTGCACCTTTTGGCCTTGAGCCGGCTTCACTTGGACTCATGTTTAAGGCACGTTTCAAACATGTATTCTACAAAATCCACCTTGCAATCACTTAGCCTCTGAAACTTGATGCACCCTTTTACCCATTGAAAGAACATTCATTTGAGTGTCATTGACCAGTTTCACCACTTTGCATTAAGAATAGGAATTTCCCCTCCCAAGAACTAGATCATCTTCTTTTTTGACACTCGTTCTTTCCACTACTATAGCATTCTTTTATTCTTTTTCAGGCTTCATATAAAAGAAAAAAAAATGTATATCCCAAAAAAGTGTGGGAATGGGACATTATTTCCATATTTTATGGCAGCTAGAGTCAATTGTGTCACCCTTGAACAAAGCACTTAAAAGTAAGTCTTTCCTCCATTGGGATGGGCTTTAGTTTGACTTAGGAGAGCCTTAACCTTATCATTGAGTTAGTACTCCTCCGATTGGTTATCTCTTCCAATCATATGGAGAGTTTGTGTATGCCTCCTGCATGACAAACTTTTACAAAGTTATCATATGCTACCATGTAGTCATAGTTGAGTCGTGGTTTTGTTCAAGGGAAGTAAACCTGAGTTGGCCTCTTTGTGGTGTCCCTTGACCTATTTTTCAATCGACAATCCCTACTTGTTAGCATCATGTTCATTATCATATCATACATATTATTCATTTGCTTATGCTGATTTGAGAAGGTCTCCATTGACTTCTTGTTGGCAAGTCTTTCTCTTATTGACTACGACAAATTGCTTTGAACGCAGATCTAGAGCTACACCTTAGCCCTATTTTCATTATTGATAGGTTACCTTATGCTCAACATCGATCAGTATCATGGGTCTTTGACTGAGTGGTTTCCCTTGTGTTCAACATCAGTGTTCATTATCACACATTGGGATTCGTGGAGTACCTTGGCTTCCATTTTCCCCTATTGGTGGATTCCTCACTTCTGTGTCATCTTTCATTATTGGTTGGTTCAGAGGGTTTCTATCATGTCCTAATTACATCTTGTGTACATTGGAAACATGATTTGATTTGGTTACTACATATTTGTTCATTTGATTCCTTCCACATTATTGGCCTATGGTTACACTCGCGCTAGATTGATGAAGGATACCTTAATTCCATCCTTATAGCGGATCTTTTCCCATCAACTTTAGCTCATTTTCCTATGAAAGAGATCTAGAGTACATTTGGAAGTACCTTAGGGTTTGCAGTCATCAGTGGTAGATTCCTTCGCTATTGGCAATGGTAAAACATCATTGTCTCTTGATTGATATATACTTCCAAGTGTTCAACTACATCTCATTTATTCACACTTGTTACATTGTACTGGGTACCTTGACTCTCATGATCATTATCAATGAGTATCCTTCTGTTTGTTAACTTTATACATCAATGACTGGTAATCAAATAATTTCTCACATGGTTGACTTCAGATCATTTATTCCCATTGTGTAGAAATGTAACATGACGGTCGGTGAAGACCTCGGGTTTGCATCAGCATGTCTTGGTTCACTTATTAGTTGCTTCTGTTTCTGCTAGTTGAAAACATCCACCTTATATGTTGTAGTTCCTTACAGCAACATCCTATATGTTGGCAACTAAGTTGTGATGTAGTACCATTTATTCCACCATCTTGAATTGGTACTATTTGGATCAGTTTCTTGATTTCAGTGATCAGTTTGATATTTCATCATCATTGATCAACTCTTTATGTGTGATATTCAAACATGTACTTTCTTGATTATGATAAGATGATCCATTATGTATTTTAGTTCCATTATACTTGTATGCATATTGGATCTGCTTTTGTACTCGACATGCATACATGATTTACTATTTCTAAGCATGGGTATGCTCACCTCAGACATCATTTTCTTTTTTATCTCTTTCACTGCCTTGGCAGGTTCAATTCTGGTGAATGCCTCCTTGGTCTCGACATGATTCCTTCTATGCACTTAATACATTTCAACCATCATGTACCCCTTATGACCTCATATATTAGATCTGATGCTCTGATTATGGCCTAGGGAAACCCTTCCTTCTAGACTTAGTCCAAAATCTAAAAGATAGTGTTTTATTCCCTATATGCTACTTTTCCTTGTGATAAAAGCATGTATACATGGGTCAGCGTATACCCAACCCAAGTACATATGTTAAAAAACTTTAAAAAAAAAAAATTCCTTAATTTCAGGCGGAGTTCATGGGTTTTACCTATTACTCACCTCCTATTGCTCGTGGCCCAACTGTTTCCTAACTAAAAAAAACTAATTTGGAGAAGTATAAATAAACCTCCATGGGAAGGTCTTAAGGGAGAAGATATGACATATTGATACTATAGTGAGATTATCCTTGATTGCGTTTGATGAAATTGTTGTGCCTCTTGCACTTCCCAAAGTTTCAGGAAACCCTTGTTTCCTTGTTGGAGATATCCTTCATCTTTCTTGAGATATCCTTGTATTGGTGATGGAGGAAGATTGTTGATGCCGAGAAAGGACAGATCCAGAGGACGGTTCCACTTGGAGCCGAAGAAGGAAACAAGTTGTATTTATCCACCTTACTTGTAGCTTAGTTCAATAAAGAAATGATGTTTAGTTTCCAATACTAAATGTGTCTATGCATTGATTTATGTTATAATTCGTTTATGAATCTTATCTTGATGTGTAATTGTTCATTCATTTATATGATCTAAAGTTAATATCCTGAACATGATTTATGTTTCTACTGCTGTATATGTTTCATTTGAATAATTTTTAGGTTTAAAAGACATCAAGAGAAGTTGAGGGTTTGCACCATGCGGGATCTACTCAAACGTAGGACCTCCGGGGTAAGGACACTCTTGCACAGTTCAATAGAATAAGCATTTAGGTTGATTTCTTGAGAGTTTCTTATTGTTGTTTGACTCTAGTCTATTGGGGTTCCAACGCAAGACCGTAGGGTGATCTCACTCGCAACAAACATGGAAATTTGAGTGCAGTTGGGAAGATCTAGGAAGTTCCAATTTGTATGCCATAGTAACGATATTTTTGAAACACCTTGTATGGACCATAATACATTGGTGATAATTTATTATCCTTATTATCTTTCTTGAGGGATATTTTTTCTATGGTTGTAGCCATAGCACTACCCATTCACCTACATCAAAACTTCTTTCACTACGATGTTTATTTTCCTGTTGTTTCATTCTATTATGCGCCAAAGTGAGGTTATCCTTTAAGAGTTGGAGAGCTTTTTTTATATGCTCGATGTGTTCTTCCACTGCTTGAACCTTAGAATTTTCTCTTAAATATGATGTGATGGATGGTGGATGATATCCATAAAGCACCATAAATGGGGTCATTTTTGCTATAGTATGGAAGGAAGTGTTATACCACAATTCAGTGAGAGGAAACCATTTGACCCATTATGTTTGTTTATCAGATAGAAAGAAACAAAAATATCCTTCCAACATTTGCTCACTATCTCAATTTTCCCATCAAATTGAGGATGATAAGATGAGCTAGAGCTAACTGAGTACCCAAACAAGAAAATAATTATGTTGAAAAATTTCCAATGAAAATAGGATCTCTGTCACTTACAATAATCTTTGGGTTTCCATGTAGCTTTTGAATTGTTTCCATAAATGTTGTAGCAATTGTATTGGCTTTAAATGGTTGAGATAATGCACAAAAGTGTGCATAATTGGTAAGTCTATCAACTATCACCATGATGACACTCTTTCCTTTAGAATTGGGTAAACCTATGATAAAATCCATTGAAACTTCCTCCCAACATTGAGTTGGAATGGATAAAGGTTGTAATAGAACTGGGGTCTTAATTGTCTCAACTTTATTTTGTCGGCAAACCAAACATTCTGCCACAAGCTTTTGCATATAAGATTTAAGACCATCCCAAAAAATTCCTTCTTAACCCTATGGTAAGTTTTTGGAAATCCTAAATGCCCTCCTAAGGGAGATGTTTGCAATTCCAGAAGAATCTCTTCTTTGAGTTGGGAATTTTATAGAGCTATAAGGGATATTTGTACCATAATGAATCATTTTTCCAGCTAAATGTATCAGATGTACTAGGATCTTGTTTCAAATTTTGAATGAGTGCCCACATTTCATCATCGTTCTTCCATTCATCCCTTGCTTCATTTATCGAATATGGTTGGATAATATAAATGGCACAAAGCAATGCTTCCACATCCTCATCCTTTCTTGAGAGTGCATCTACAACAACATTTTGCTTCCCTTTTTTGTAGATGATTTGAAAGTCACAAACAAACATATTTGTGACGCATTTTTTCTTCTCTTCTGAATATAATCTTTGTTCTAAAAATTATTTAAGACTATCATGATCTATTTTTATCTTGAAGTTTCTTCCCATTAGGTAAGGTCATCATTTCTTAAGTGTATGTAGTATTGCCAATATTTCCTTCTCATAAATATCATTGTGTAAATGTTTTCCATTGATTGGATGACTTTTGAAAGCAATGGGTCATTATTATTACATTAAAACAACATCAATTCCATTTCCTGAGGCATCACATTCCACAATAAAGGTTTCTTTGAAGTATAGTGTAGCTAAGACAGATGCTTGGAACATTACCTCTTTAAAATCTTCAAAGGCATTCATTACTTCTGGAGTCCAAGAAAAATGCATCTTCCTTCAGTAATGTTGTTAGAATTGCTATTATTCTCCCATAATTCTTAAAAAACTTGTGATAGTACCTTGTAAACCCGAGAAATCCTTGCATATGCTTTATGGATGTGGGGATTTTCCATTCCTTAATGGCTTTAATTTTACTACGGTCTACCTTAATGTTGGGTGTGGATCTCCTAAGGAAAGTTTTGGGGCTTAAAGCCTAGATTTTGGTCACAAATTGTAACTTCAATGTAAAGACTCCAAAGTTTGTGGGCGCAGAGCACATATCTTGTAAAAGAGTCCTAGGGTTGTCTGCCCCTAATTTTGTAATGTAATGTCAGCTATAGAGATATACCCATGGTCCGTGGGCCATGGGATTTTATAAATAGAGTGAGGCCGTAAGTGTAAAAAAATAATGGAATAAATCTAATAAGTCTAAGGATGAAGAGTTGAGTCGTATCTAGAGCGTTGAGTCTAGTTTTGTTTCGTAGAGTAGGAGAAGGCTCTGTAGCTAAGTCCACATAGGCCTATTAGTCCGCAAACCCCTACAGCTGAGTGCGCAGGGCAAGTTGATTCTGTAACCATTGAAGCAATAATAAAGAGAAGTTTTTTTATCTTTCCTATGTATTTATTTCTTATTTTCTGCATTGAATGTATTGGGTATAAATTACATTTCTGTTGTTTATATCGTGCGCGAACATGTATGAATATGTTGAGTAAGTGAATGTGAGATAAAATATATGTTTATACGAAGTTAACTAACCTTTGTAAGAAGATGCATAAGATCCATAGTATAATTTAGGGAAATAGCATATATTGCTGCCATAGAAGTGTGAAAGCATCTCAACCCTTAGTTAGCATTGTGCGAAGGTGATTATAATAGATCATGAAGGTTTCAAAGGTCAGCATAGTTCGTGAAGTGACCTATGTGAAGGTAGGCTTAGTCGGACTAAATCAACCCCTCAGACATCTCAAGGGTGTGGAAACTTGGTTCCAACATCCCCCCATACTACTTCAGGTGAGACTTGAGTCCATGCTCCACGGGCTGATGCCAAAAGGGCCAGTAGTGTAGGGATTTGTTTGGCTAAATAACTCTGAACTTGGGTTAGGCCCCATCAAGCCAACAAATGGTTCCGTTGCTGGGACCGGAATCTGCTTAGAGATGTCTGATGTCATATCATTGAAATCCAACTAAGAAGGAAATTGAAGGTTGGTTGGACAGAAGAATTCATGAGTTCGTGGTGCAGGAAAATAGGAACTTGTGACTATCAAAAGACGAGCGGTTAGACTACTACTTGTACACAAAGATCCACAAAATTTTCTTTGCATATTTCCCTACTAAGCTGTATAAGTGGATCACGAAGCTAGTAGATAGCCAAGGAAGGTGGAAACTCAACAATCCTATTGTGTGGACCCCATAGTTAGTACGAAGGTTGGAAGCATTGGAGGATAAGATCGCATGGACCATTGATCATTGTCTCGATCGGATTATAAGAGGATTCATTACTGAGTTTGCGATCAACACCTCAGTCAGCTATAGCGAGGTAGAGTGACGGTTTCTCAAAGGACTACGAGGTAAGTTCATAAAGTCTCTGAATACTTGGATTGAAATTTTATAGTGTGAAAAGAGGGTTATGCAGTTACCTTGATGTTCAAGGCTATGTGAAATGGAAAAACTTACAAGAATGAAGGAAATAAGGGACCAGAAACTAGCCCCCTGATTTCACCTTCGTGAGGGGACGAGGAAGAGCTCGCGAAGGTATCACCGTGAAGTGTGATCCATTTGATAAGGAAAATAATTCCGTGAATACCACCCTCACCCACACCTCCCCCATCTTCTCTGCCATCACCTCCATCCTCACCTGTACCACCTCCACCACCACTGTTATTCAATATGGCAATCACGATAAAGTTGCTTGTGTTCAAGGGATTGGAAAATGAGGATCTGGACCAATTTTGGTTCATTGTAAGAGCTGTATGGGAAGCACAACGAGTTACATATGATAATATAAAGAAAATGACATTGGTTAGTGCCTTGCAGGACTATGCGCTGACCTGGTATATTAAGCACTCCAGTGATAATCCAAATATGGGAATCACAGATATCTAAGCAGTGCTAAACAAAGAATTTAACAGGCCAAAGTCTGAAGCACGGTTGATCATTGTATTCAAAGAGATCATGATGCTACCATGTGAGACTCCTTGGGAGCTAGATCAGAGATTAAAATGCATGATTTGCAAAGCTAATATGAATATAACGGATGGAAAACATCATGAATGGTTTGTAGCATCGCTAACACCACATCTGAGGAGTGCGCTATCACAACAAAAGTTAACGACTTAGGTAGAGGCCTTAGAGGTTGCGATAAGTCTGCATGAGACCCTGATGGATGATCCTAACTTGGGAGTTCAGTAGATCCATGCGCAACTGAAGAATTTATGCCTGGAGATGTAGAGTATGAAACAAGATAGGACAACTCGACCAAAAGTGCATGAAGAGGTGTGGTGCGTAAAATGCAAAGGTCAAGGTCATGACAAGGACCACTGTTCGATTTTCATGAATTACCTTGTAGGAGGAGGACCGATGTTGTTAATACCAGAAGTGCAAGCAGGGCTTAGTGCGGCGCCTTCTTTATGGTGTGCGATTTGTCAAATAGGTGGAAAACATGCTACGGACAATTGCCATTTATTATAGAAGTATACACAAAAATCATAGCAATTGTTATGTAACTTTTGTAGGTTGGTGGGACATCATGAGTGCACTTGTAGAAGCTATGAGTTGATGATGTATAGAACTCCCACCTACATAGTTAGGCCGAATCACGGCCCCTAGACCAGAATGCAAGAGTGGCGCAAATAGGATTTCAGGGGCGTGGATGAGGCCAAGGCAGAGGAGGGCCTGGAAGAGGTCATGGACAGTTGATATGCTACAATTGTGGGGGGCCAAGATGTTATGCTCGTGATTGTACAAAACCAATGCATCTGTCATTTTTTTATTGCAGCTTATTCGATCATGAGATCGAAGATTGTCCTACATTGATAGCTAGGATATGCGATAAAGGAGTGCTACCACCTTCCCGAACTCATAACCTGTAGATGATGAGGTCTGAGCTGCACGAGGAAGATCCAAATGTAAATATTATGCTCCAAAGTGGAATCACGATGGGAGATGACAAAGGTAAACAACCAGAGGATAATACTTAGCTTCACAAAGCTCCAGTGAAGGAAGCAGAGTTTGATTTGGAGCGCAGTTGAGAAACCTTCATGGAAGCTAAGAAGAGCTTCACTGAGGCATCCAGTTCAAGAAGAAAATATAGACCAGAGCCATAGATGGACCCATCCATGCTCACAATGTTTCTGGAAACATGTATGAAGCTACTACGCAACAGTAAGGTAGTAAAAAGATAACAAGAACTCATTAACAGATGCACTAGGACCGTGCCAGGAGAACCGCACATAGTCAGGAAGATCGGAAAACATAAAACAAGAACGGGAAGAGAGACTAACTACCCAGATTGGAGAATATGAGATGGATCAAGTTATCCTGGATTTAAGATCGGATGTGAATGCTCTACCGAAGCAGACATGGGAGCGAATGGGAAGACCTACACAACAGTGGTCTCCTATTCAATTGTGAATGGTGAACCAACATAATATAATACCCATGGGGCAATTGTAGGGCATAATCATGCACATTGAGGGAATGAGTGTGCTAGTAGACTTTGAAGTGATAGAGATTATTGATGACAGCAGTCCCTACCCCATGCTCCTAGGAATTGATTGGGCCATTGTCATGAATGAGGTGATTAATCTAAAGAAGCACAAGATGATTTTTGAGAAGAAGTCACTATGCGTTGTTATACCCCTGGACCCTATTGAATGATCATGCTATCTAGAGTTGGTGCATGACTATGAAAGTGATGATGATTTGGACTGCATCTATAAGATAACAGTGCAAAACTAGGACTAGTTGAATCCCACAGTGGATGGGCGGATTTCAAGGGAGCACGAAAGCTCCTATACTTCGCATTGACATGAGGAGACAGAACAGCGACAGAATCGGTTATATGAGGTAACTACGCTTAATTGTAATATGATGATAAGGTCACTATGCTGCATATCAACAGAAGTAAGAGATTTGCCTACTTATGATGGCCTAAGTAAGGTAGATACCTTCTTGAATAAATTTGAAAGGGAGGTGCTGAAAAAGCAACACTTCTAGGCCTTGGATTGGGTACTGCGCACTATGCTCGGAAGGTGGTGGGGTACGTATAAAGGGAGATTTGACGAATGGCATGAGTGTAGGGAAATGATGCACATATGATTTGGGAAGCCTAGGGTATGAGTGACATATAAGTATAATTGGCAAGATGATCTGCACACACATATGGCCAAATGGATGCAAGCCTATGGGGAAAAGCCATAGCCTGAGTGGGTACACTAGTTTTTTCATACTTTGGATGTTATACTATTGAACTGATATATAGCAATAGAGCTTTGCCATAGGACATGTGAATGGGATGGACATTTTCTGTGCAAAGGGTTTGTGATGACCTTTAGTTTTGAGGATGAGTGGGACAGTATTGATGAAGTGCTACAAGAGGTAAAAGAAACCGTATTTAGGATACCACAGGAGCCAGAAGAATCGATTCAGCCTAAATGGGCTACTCAACTGAACTATATGCTAGAATGTTATAATGTAATTGGTGAAGAAGAAGATGAAGATCCACGTAAAAGTAACATTCTAGAAATAGAAGGCCACCGTGAGGTTCAAGGACCATAGATTGAGAACCCTGACATAACCGCACTGGTGAAGACTAAGTAGGTGAATATTGGTACGGAGGTGGAACCTAAAATTAAAAAGATTAGAGAATATTTGGATGGCTCGACAGTGGATAAGGTCACTAAATTACTCCACAAATATCAGGACCTATTCTTGACCAAGTTTATGGATTTGAAGGGAATAATCAGATATTTAGGGGCAATGAAGATCACGTTAAAACTCAATGCTAAGCTAGTTAAGCAGAGGTTGTATCACTTAAATCTGAAATACAAGGAGAAGGTCTGTTACAGAGTAATTTGTCACTGTCTCCCTGTCAGTCTCCCTACTGTGTCACGAAATCAAATCCATCATGCTCATGCTCTCTGAATTGGCCAAATGACCCTCTTTGCCAAAGTTTATTTGATCATCGCGACCGTTATTGAAATAACTGCACTGACTGGCGGCTTCTAGTGCAACTAATGCACTGCCAGCACGGAAGCACATGGGTTTTCCGCGCTGATCGAATTTCATAGCCAATGCATCCTCTGTTTGTATTAATTCACACTGACATAGTCTCCTCTGTTATCAAGATGCGACGTCAGCGCTCCAATCCAGTTATGCACCCATGCTGATCCTATTTGGGCGAATTTGTTCTAACAGCCAGCCTTCCAGATGACTCCGGACCTAGTTGTTGGCCTTGTGAATGTCGCCCTCCCTTCTATGGCATGTCTGTTCATCATATGAGCCACCTTTCTTGGAGATAAGCTTATCC
>APFE031239992.1:183597-217751 GCA_000404065.3 Pinus taeda | reverse complement strand
CAGGATCTGCCGGCGGGTTTGTGCGGTAGGACCCGCCCATTGATTTGACGTCCTTTTTTAATTTAAAATGCGCGCGGGTAGGTAGACTATAGTTTTTTGGGTTTTTGAGGGTTTATTTGCCTGCGCGCTTTTAATTAAAATTCCATTTTTTGACTTTAGAGAATGGGTTTTTTAGGCGGAGAAGGGGAAAAAAGGGTTTTTTGGGGCGGGGAACCTTCAGGAGTCATTTTTTGCAAAAAGGATCATGGGTAGGGGTGGCTTTTCATAGGATTTTCTTTGCAAATGAGGGTTTAAATGACCACTATGACTTGGAATGAAAGGAGGAGACCTGGGAGGTTCATCAAAGTGACCAGGTGTCATTTTGATTCCTTTTAAACAGACCATATGGCTATAGCACCAGGGGGGGATATTTATAGACATTTTGGGGTTTATACACCATGGTGTTTATAATAATAGGGATCATGGGGTAAAGGGAGCTAGAATAGTAGAGTTAGCTGTTAATATGGATGAAACACATGAGTGAGGGCTGATTCAACAAGTTTTCTTTGAAAAACAACTTGAAATAAGGAGTACATCAAAATGAAAAGATTTTTGCACAAGAAATGTGGCTCTTAAAGCCATAAGAAATATTTCAAAGATATTAATTTCTGTGCTCTGTGCATCTTGGGAAATGGGTGTTAGTAATGAGTGGAAATACAGATGAAAACAAGGGAATTAGTCATGCTCCAGTGTTTGCCTTTTCTTGTAGATGTTTCAGCAAGCTTAGTTCCTGAAGAGACACTTTTTCTGCAACCCAACACCTACCCACTAGTTATCCTAACATTTTTTTTTGTTTGCTTCTTGGAGGTGCACATTGGAACCTATAGCAACTCCTTTGAATGCCTTTTTCTTTTCAATTGGCTTTTGCTTTCATTTCCTATCTAAAACAACCTTATTCCTTCCAAGGTCCAGATTAAGCAGTTGGGAGTTAGTTTCTCTACCTAGCTACTTATCTGCCAAGATTTAACAGTTTGGACAGATTTCCTTCTCTATTCTACAACATAAAAATTGAAAACATGGCATGATCCAGATTAGACTGTTGGACCACCCATCAAAATTGAGTCCTTATCAAGACTGATACAGACATTGCCTTCCTAGGGAAATATGAGATCTTTGCATTTGTCAAAGCTGAGCATATTTGGACCTTTGATATCCAATCATGAAATATGAAACCTATTGGTATAGGTATCCAACATTGTCCATGCCCTTTTCACCTTCTTGATCAATCTCTCCATTTCTTTGTTATGTTCCATTGTTTCATTTGTATCCATTTCTGGTGAAATTTTTCGAGTGAGATCAGGTAGAATTCAATTTTGTTGCTCTACCTGTGGGAAAATTTCATATACAGTGTTCATTATTCTATTTGAAAAGGATTCATGTCACCCATGCCCTTTTCAACTTAATCAATCTTTCCATTCCGCCATATTTCAAAACTAAATTGCTATGCTTTCAGCCTACCTTGCCTCACGAAATAATCTATACCTTCATGTTAAATTCTCTGTTCATTGAAGTCGAGTGGTCCCATAACATCCCAGAAACACAGGCATTCACAAAATCATTCATTATTTTCATTTTCACTTACTAGCCTAAGATAAATAGTTCATTTGAAAGTCATCTCAGTCCTTCTCGTTCATCTATTCACTGAGTGTGACCCGGAGAGAGCCCTCTCCTGTTCTGGTAGGGCTAGCTACCAAACTGAGCGTGGTTTGTGGTTACCCTGAATTTTGCCTTCCTTCACCCTGAGGCAGATTTAGGTGCTAACATAGTGGCGACCATACTGGGGACACGACTAAGTTTGAAATCAAATCCCCGTGTTTCTTAATAATTTTAAGCTCCCGGATGATGAGCTTAGGATTGGAAAGGCTGAGAAAGTTGGTTGTGTCCTGTGATTTTTCTCAATAGCATGCTGGCTTTGAGACAATACACTAGAGCCAATCCAATCCCAAATCCTCCCCATATCTTCGAAAACCCCAATTTGATCCCCAGGCTCCTTCGTCAAGAGAGCACCATAACTCCCGTGTTCAAATCATATTCATGTCTCGACATTTTTGAGTATCTTGAAGAGCTTGTGTTCGACGATCGGTTCGAGATATCATTGTTTGAGTCTAAATCCGAAAGGGCTGTTGATTATACTGTCCCTGATCCATAATTTCTTGTAGACCTCGAAACAGAGAGAGCTAATAGATTAATTGATAATTACATTGTGACACCGCTCCAAAATCCAATTGCAAGCCCCTTGCAAACTGTGCACACTCCTCCAACACCTCCAAGGCCAAATCCGCCAAAAATGATGGCTGCATGTTTTGTACCCCTTGTTCTACCTGTTGAAGCCCTGAAAATTGGGTCGACAACAAGGGGGATACCCGCCCGGTCCGGACCTTGGTTGGCAGCTCCTTATCCATTTGGTATAGCGGGTCCGACTGGGGATAACGGGACCAGTTTCCCGATCTTGGGTGTGTGTGTGTGTGTAGAGTTGAACTATGCTGATCTAAGAGAAATTTAAAGCTAATCTAATTCATATTCTTTAAACTAACTCTATGCTATTGTAATCTAGTAAGAAACAACACATCTAATCTACACTAACCCGGGGTGTCTATCTTCTATTATGCGATCTAAAAAGATTTCGAACGATAACTGGTAATAAAGATCATTCAGTTATCATAAGAATAGAAATCATTTAAGATAAACCACTTTGCATAAGAAGTTAGGCAAAACAGTTGTGAACAGTGTATCGCATAATAACCTATTTATATGTCAGACATAAACAATATGACTCCACTGTACAAAAGTGCCAAATGATAACCCATACATTCATGCAATAACATATAAATAACTAGAACTATAAATCACTTAAAGAACATAAGCAGAAATAGTCAAGAGATAAAAGTACCATTTATGACTGGTTCCACTCATAAGCTTCAAGTAACAATGATTTATCTCTGCTTGTTCTAACATCTACTAAGAGTATAGAAGTGCAACATCAGTAGCAGATATCAAACGCAAACATTAATAAACCTTGATCCATCCATTCATCAAAACCACCTCTGAGGGCGCAAAAGTGCAAGTTCTGAGGACGAGTTTTTGACAAATCTCTGGACCCTTCTCTAAATGCCTGAGAAGGGTTTAAATACAGCGAGCTAATTAACTTGATTACATAAATTTAGGATCCGGTTTTCAAATGACCGTCCTTCTGATAAAGCAAACTATTTCTAAAATTAAATCTGACTCTGAACTATTTCTTTATTTGCTCCTTAGTGTTGTAAGCATGCAACATTCATCTGGGAAGAGTCGGTTGGTTGCCTTCCCCTTTCGTGTGTGCTATAAAAATAGAAGCAACAAGAGCTGGCACCACTTTCTGGTAAACTATCAGATATTTTAGAGAATCTTCCGCTGACTGGGTGTATACTTGGTAATAACTCAAATTTCCCTCAGATTGGTTCTGCTTTTGCTATTTCGGTTTTTGTCTTTGCGAATGACTTGATGAGTCAGAAGACTTTACTTTCTGATCAATTCTCTCGATTGAAAATTGCCTCCATTCTTCATTCTGGGATTTTCTGGCATGTAAGTTTCAGGTCTCTTTGTAATCATGCTACTTTTGTGCGCCTTTGATTCTAAGCTTCGGATGACCTATCAGTCATTAGCATCTGTTGAGTGATACTCTGAAATCTGTAGTCCTATCGTATGTGGCACCCATTTCTGAAGAGATCTCTTCTGTGTTCTCCAAGCATTGGCGCTTTCCCCTTTTCCTTAGTTGTTTCCTGCAAAATTGCTCCGTGTTATTTCCTGTTTTATAGTTTGCGTAAAGAAAAAGGGTAATGGAAATAAAGATTGATATGAAAGCTTCAGATCTTACGTGTGCATAATTATGACATTCACAGCGAACTGACTCTTCGAAAAACAAAAAAGGCGGTCATTCGTACAATCATTAACTTCCTCTTTTAAGGCGCGTGCTTGATTTTGATTAATGGGCAGCTTTCCTTGAATACTGCGCCGAGGAGAATTCGCGCTCATTGCAGATCGCAGATTTGTGTTATAGTATCGGCTCATTGCAATATTGCAGATATTAGTCATTATGTGCTACTTATACGCGATGTTGCAATATGCGACGTCGCATATCGGCCGTCGGTGATTTCTTAAGCTTTTCATTTAAGAGTGCTTATGGTGAATGCGATGCGATGAATTTCGCATCGTTTCTTCGTGGTTTGTTATGCTCATAAAAGAAATGTTTTATTTTCTTTGCTACGATAAAATTCTAAGGAAAAACAAAAATGTTCCTAGAGATGTTTGTTTGAATTTTTATTAAGGGTCCCCTATTTGCTTGATTTTATTGCTAATATTAAACAAAGAGGGGGGTTGTTGGTGGCCACAACAATGGCGATTCACTGGGAAGAACCAGTTATCTTTGATTTTCTATTGAATTTCAACTTCCGAAACAGAAAATTTTTCACAAGTCTAAACTTTGTTATGGGCAGATAGAGTACATTATGTCTTATCCTATCAATGATATTTTTGTTTCAACCTTTCTCCATTCCAATCGTTCGCTTCCTGAGGTTTTAGTCCTTGCATGTACACCAGCCATTACTTGGTCTTTTTAAAGATAAAATGAGGTCATCTCTGCTATGTTGGCCCTTTTAAAATATGCTCATTTACCATAGGTAGAGCCTTTGCTGCCAGCAGGCGTCCATAGCCTCGACAGGGTTACCTATTACCCAACAATGATCATTTATCCTGCTTAAGGCTATCTACAACTTTTTCAGAGAAACCCATTTTGATATATATATATATTTTTTTTATTCTCTAAAGAACAATGTCTTGGTTTGGTGGCCAAATTATGACACAGTCAATCACTTGATTTACACTTTTGCTGAACAAGCTGGCTCGTGATGAGACCCCTTGTCTTTAGATTGCAACAATCTTAAGTCGTTGCCCTGTTTTGGTGGATAGTGTTGGCAAGGTCAGCAAGTTATAATATCTGTGATCATGATAAGCCGGCTCGTGATGAGACCTCTTAATCTTTGAGATACAATGTTTTCTTGGATTATTTCTCTGAATGTTGCGATTTTATTTAGCAGGGAGGAAACCATCGTTCTTCCTTAAGAAAGATCTGGACGATAATGATAGAGTATGAAAAATAGCAGTTTTACAGAGAATACTCATTTTATTATTGATACCTTTCATTGTACTGATATAAAACAAGTTTTTTGCCAAAGGTTGCTTTCATAAAAATTTTCGAAGTTGGAACTAGTATCATATCTAGGCTAAAGTTGGACTCTATCTGTCAATAATAAAGATCATATTTTTTTTTGAAAATTTATACTATTTGTACAAGCGAGAAATCAAAATCTAATGGGGAATTTGGTGTCCATTTGAAGTGAACTCCTGTAGTAACCATCTACAACTAGTTTTATTTCTAAGAAAGAAGAAAAACAAAAATCTATCCTACAAAAATTTCGAAGAGTAATCTTCTATGGAAAGTATATTTTAAGGATTTGTCCATTAACAGGCAAAGAATCCTTTCTACTTGCTAAATCCTGCAACACAAACGTTGATGGGCCTATGACTTCTACAATCTGAAAAGGACCAAGCCACATTTTCTGGAATTTTGTATGTTTGCCCTTCTCTTCATGAGATTTATCCCATTTCAAAACTAGATCTCCCATTTGAAAGTTTTTTATGGTCATTATGCTTGAATCAAAAGAGGATTTTATTAGCGCTTGGTGATGGGCATGGGTTTTCTTAGCTTGTTCTCATTGTTCTTCCAATTTAATTATTTCCATTTGTCTTAATTGTAAGGAGGAAGTAGATACCTCATCGATGTATTGTACTAAAGACAAGGAGGGAATCATTAAGTGAGTTGGAAGAACCACTTCCTTCCCATAAACTAAGTTAAAGGGAGAAGTGCCTATTGAAGGTTTCTTCGTTATTCTATCTGCCCATAAAGCATTTACCAAGGTTTTGTGCCAATTCTTCTGGTTTTGGTCAACTGTTCTTTTAATAATCCTGATTAGGTTCTTATATGTTGACTCAGCCAGTCCATTTCCTTGCAAATAGTAGTTGGCTGAATATTTCAGTTTGAACCCTCTTTTAAGCGCGAAATCAGTAATTGCATTCCCAGAAAAGTATGAAGCATTATCAAATATTAAAGCCGTCGGCAATCCAAACCTAGTGATTATAAATTGATCTATGAATTCAATGATGTTTTCAGAATTAGCTGTCTTGAGAGGTACTGCTTCTACCAATTTAGTAAAATAATCGGTTGCCATGAGAATGTACCTATGCTGCTTAGAAGAGTGAGGAACGATCTCACCTATTATGTCCAAGCCCCATTGACTGAATGGTTGATCAATGTTTACCGGCTGTAGTGGCATGGATGGTTTCCTTTGTCTCCCTGCAGTAGTTTGGCAGATTTGGCATTTCCTCACGTAACTGTGTGAGTCTTTGAACAGTGTGGGCCAATAATACCCCGCACGCAAGATCTTATGTGCGGTAGCATCTCCAGCATAGTGTCCGCCTATAGGCCCATCATGGAGTTCCTGCAAAACCTTTTCAGCTTCAGTTTTCTCAAGACACCTAAGAAGCACAGAATCATAATTCCTTTTAAACAGAATATCATTTATGAGCTAATATTGTTTATCTTTTAATCTTAGGGCTCTTTTCTTGGTGTGATCCAGGTGTGCTGGAGCATACCCGTTTTTGAGATAATAAATGGTGTCAGCGTATAATGATTCTATATCGTTTAGGCTTACCTCATACGTTTGTACTTCCTCAAATGAACTTTCCGGAATCTGCAATGCTCCAGCCAACATTTTGCAGATGCCTTGACCTCTCACAATGCTTTCTAGTTTAATTTCAAGGTCGTATTCTTGTAAAGCAGTGATCCAATTTGCTCTTTTTTCACCCACATATTTTTGTATTAAAAGATTTCTTACCGCTGGAAACGGTACTATGACGTTGGTATGGGTTTTAAGTAAGAAAGGTCTGAAATACTTGATCGCTTTGAAAACGGCGTATGCCTATTTCTCCACATCTGAATAATTAAGTTCAGCACCTTGTAAATTAGAGCTAAAAAATGCGATTGGAGCTTCCGCTTTCTCTTGATTCGCTTGAGTTAGAATCGTGGCATATGATTTCTCTGAGGCAAACGTGTATAAGATAAAAGATTCTGAAAAATTTGGGGTTGCTAAAGACGGAGCATTAATGATAGCTTGTTTGATAAGATTGAATGCTTCATGCTCATCTAGTCCCCATTTGAAATTTGAATTTTTTTTTATCATGGTTTGCAAGGGAGAAACAATTCTTGAAAAATCTGGGACAAATCTTTTCACAAAATTGATTTGACCAAGGAAAGATTGCATGGCCTTTTTATTGTGAGGTAGGGATATTTTGGAAATTTCTTTGATTCTATCAAGTTCAATGTGAATACCAGATTTTGATACTATGAATCCTAGAAGTTTTCCTTCACTTAATGCGAAAAAAGATTTCTTTGGGTTAAGTGAAATTCCATACCTTAAACATCGTTGAAAGATTTGTTTCAAGTCTCTGAGATGGTCGCTTCGCTTCTTGGAGTACACTGTTATATCATCCAAATAAATCACTACGGCTTTATTGACTAAACCTCTGAATGCGATGTCCATAGCTCTCTGGAATGTAGCGCTAGCATTGATTAAACCAAATGGCATTTTCCGATATGCGTATGTGCCCCATTTGGTTTGGAACGTGGTTTTTAACTGATCATCGGGATGTACTAGCACTTGGTTGTATCCTGAAAATCCATCCAAAAAAGACATTAGTTCTGAGCCTGCTACTACCTGTAATATTTGCTCCATTGGAGGGAGGGGAAAATTGTCTTTTTGACAGGCTTTGTTGAGATTTCGAAAATCGATGCAGATTCTAATATCTCCGCTTTTCTTTCTAACGGGTACCATATTGGAGACCCATTTGGAATGTCTGATGGGGAAAATTATCCTGGCCTTTAATAACTTATTCAGCTCAGTCTTTATTTGGTTTTCTAGATTGGGGTGGATTTTTCTGAGTTTCTGTTGGACAGGTTTTTCATTGTCAATCATAGGGATAGTATGTTGGATAATGGAAGTGTCGTATGTCTTCAGCTCATCGTAATTCCAGGCAAAAACATTTTTGTATTGTCTCAAAAGATGAATGTATGCTAGTTTTTCTTCAGGGGCTAGGCCATGGCCTAGATTAACGTTTTGTGGTTTATCATCGGTTCCCAGGTTTACTAATTCATAGTTCAGAGTTGAACTGTAGAGCTTAGAAT
Source organism: Pinus taeda (assembly GCA_000404065.3). Classification (NCBI taxonomy): domain Eukaryota; kingdom Viridiplantae; phylum Streptophyta; class Pinopsida; order Pinales; family Pinaceae; genus Pinus; species Pinus taeda. The sequence continues at coordinate 209,437 of APFE031239992.1, read as the reverse complement.
TAGTAGACCTTTTAAACCGACTTTTCAAATCGTATAAGTCTTCCAACTTAACCACTGATTTAGGTATAGCATTATCACTGCTATTTGGTTGTATTTGTCGATCATGGTGGTCTTCGTCAATTATTTGATTGGAGTAGGATCCTTCAAAGGTGAGGAAATTTACAATATCAGGATCGTCATTGAATACTCTCCAGTTTGTAATGTTGTCAGGGATGGACGGTCTAAAGATTAATTCTATCGAGAATCTATCTGGACTAAAATCTTCGGAGGGAATGAGTCTAGAGGCTACGTTGGCTAAAAGGTCTACGCTTGCGTTTTGAATTCTTGGGATTGACAAAATATTGAATGTTATGAAATGCTCAGTCAGATCCTATACTAGAGATTGATAGTGTTTCAAATGACTTGATAGGCAATGTATGGTGTTACATACCTGTTTGACGACAATCTCAGAGTCTCCAAAGACTTGAAGATACTTGATGTTCAACCCGATTGCTTTGTATAGGCCTTGCACCAAGGCCTCATATTTCGCTGTATTGTTTGTGCAATCGAATTCAAGTCTGCACGTAAGCATTGTCTTGTTCCCTTCTGGGCTAATCAGAACACATCCTGCTCCTGCTCCTTCATTAGATTTAGAGCCATCAAAATATAATTTCCAAAACAAGGATGTATTTATAGGTTATTCTACAAAATTAACACACTTTGAATTATCAGTTTGGGAAAAAATTTCGACTTGGGACAAAACTAATTTTTCTAAGTAAGGTGATGTATGAGCATTGAAATTGCCGAGGAAAGAATCTACCGAGTAATTGCCTATGATGCTACTGTTGTATGCTATCGCTTCATTTTCCCCCTCCAATTCTGTTACTATGTATTTTTGGTGTAACTCTCGTTCAACCTTTATTTGATTTGGTTTACCATTGTATGGTAACCACATGCGCGACCAGTTAGTTGAAAAGTATCCATGGAGTTTTTCGGACCAATTCCTGCTAAGAATTAAGCTGTAGAATTCTGGGATATCAGCTACTAGAATGTCGATAACCTGACATACCTTGGGGTTAGACGACAATCTTATGGTGACTTGATTAAGTTCACCAATCACTTCGACTTGAGATTGATCAAGCTGAACTATGCGCACTGTGGATTTTTGTGGTTGAACGTTTAACTTGGCACAAATTGATCTGGGTAAAATATTTGTTGAAGCTCCAGAATCTACCAAACAATTGTGCACGTTTTTATTGAAGATTTCATAAGTGAGCAGAAAAGGGGGAGTGTGAGATATTGATCTTCCTCCAATCAAGACGATGTCATTTGGGTCGATCTTATTGGCCGTGTTGATTGGGGGTCTTCCCATGTTGTGAGTAGCTACAGATGTAGGCAAAGATGTAGTAGGTACGACGTGTAATTCTTTCATCATTATCTTCTGTTGATGTTTCAATTTTCTCAATTCATAAAGAGTGATATTAGACCTAGTCTTTTTCATGTCATAAATAATATTGTAGTCCATTTCATCCGACACTATTAGTGTCCTTGATGGAGGTGTTTGATTTGGTTGGATTGGGCTAGATTGAGTCGCCTTAGCAGTCGTTTTCTTTGTTGCGACTTTTTCTTTTACTGTAGGGCTCGCGCCCTTCTGCTTAGGGGTAGTTTGGGGAGTATCAAGTTGGTTTCTGCTTCGTGTGCTAACCGGAAATGCTTCTTGATCTTCTTCTTGTGGGAGGATGAAATCCCACATTCCTTGTAGTTCCACAATTTCTTCATCATCGGTCTACCCTTCAGTGGTTCTCTCTTCTTCTTCCTCTTCTTCGGATTTGACATTTGAGATAGCATTGGGTGGTTTTGCATCCATTGAAGGGCCTCTTTTAAAAGTTCTGTAGGGCTTTTTTGAAGAAGTTTCTCCCACTTGTTTTTTTATGTCAATCATATCATTGGACATGGTCTTTAATACCTTCTGCAAACCTTCTAAATCGAAAGGATCTTTCGTCTGTTTCTTCTTGGGGTCTTCCTTGAAGGCGATCTTTTTAGATTTGCATTCTTCTATCGCAGATCTTTTCTCCAAGGCTATAACGTGTTTCTCTACTGCTATCGCCTCTGTCAGGTTTTCAACTAAAGTTGTTTTATTTGCCCTATCTACGAAGACTGGTAAGTTTGATGGTAAGGCTGTGATATACCATTCACACCGTACTTCTTCACTAGGTTGGGAAGCAGCGGGGATTTTGTTGGGGATCTTATTGAATCGTAAATTGAAATCTTTGATGGGTTCTCTAGCTTCGGATTTAAGATTGGATAAGTCACTGATTAATGTTTTCGTTGATCTGTCATCACCAAATTTGGTGAGAAATTGATTTTGAAGGATGTCCCAACTTGTTATAGAGCCGGAAGGTAATGAAAAGTACCATGACCCGGCTATTCCTTGCATTGTATAGGGAAAAAGTCGGACAACAGCATCTTCGGTTGTAACTCTGTTGAGATTGACAAATAGCATGAAATTGTTAATGTGCTCTTCAGCTAGCATGCCTGCTTCTGGGTTTAATTTGGGTAGCCATTTCTCGGGATGGGCTAGTATTTGGCTCAGGGGTGGAGGCATTAAAACCGCTCCAGGGTTGTTCCATGGAGATTGGGCCATTTTTGAGCTGCTAGTAATTGCAAGTGTAGGGGATGATCCTTGAGGATGGGAAGATGAAGATATTATGATCTTGGACAATCGGGGAAGAGGGGTTGTGGAAGGTGGATGAGTGGTTTGGAATGAAGATGTGGGCAGTTGACTTCGTGGTGAGGGGGTTGAGATGGATGATGTAGATGAAAGATTCTCACTGTCAGACCGCAGTGATGTTTTCCTTACTCTCTTCCTAGTGGGAAGAGGGAATTCAGTTGGCTGGATGTCAAATTTTACGCTCTTTAACCTGGTCAGGGGATGAGCAGGATTGTACTGCGAAGTCACACTGCTTTGAGATTTATCAGAACCCAGTGTAAAAATAGAAAATCCCTGGAGTTTGTGAATAAGAGTTTGAAATTCACGGGGTTCAATGGTAGATTGATCTGAAATATTGGGGTATGTAGCAGCGGTTAATATCCGACCGACTTCTGACTCTGAATTTAAACATACTGGAGAAGTCAGGGGAGTTGATGAGGGTAATTTACTCTCAGAATAGTATTTAGATTTCGATTTAGGTGCCATTCATAGTTCGGCCCTCCTTCTAGTGCCAAATATGTTGAAGCCCTGAAAATCGGGTCGACAACAAGGGGGATACCCACCCGGTCTGGACCTTGGTTGGCAGCTCCTTATCCGTTTGGTATAGCGGGTCCGACTGGGGATAACGGGACCAGTTTCCTGATTTGGGATATGTGTGTGAGTGTAGAGTTTGAATAATGTTGATCTAAGAGTACTTTAAAGCTAATCTAATTTAGATTCTTTAAACTAACTCTATGCGATTGTAATCTAGTGAGAAACAACACATCAAATCTATGCTAACCTGGGATGTATATCTTCTATTATGCGATCTAAATAGATTTCGAACAATAAATGGTAATAAAGATCATTCGGTTATCATAAGAATAGAAACCATTTAAGATAAACCACTTTGCATAAGAAGTTAGGCAAAATAGTTGTGAACAGTATATCGCATAATAAGCTATTCATATGTCAGACATAAACGATATGACTCCACCGTACAGAAGTGCCAAATGGTAACCCACACATTCATACAATGACATATAAATAACTGAAAACTATAAATCACTTCAAGAATATAAGCAAAAATAGTCAAGAGATAAAAGTACCATTTATGACTGGTTCACTCATAAGCTTCAAGCAACAATGATTTATCTCTCCTTGCTCTAACATCTACTAAGAGTACAGAAGTGCAACATCGGTAGCAAATATCAAATGCAAACATTAATAAACCTTGATCCATCAATTCTTCAAAACCACCTCTGAGGGCGCAAAAGTGCATGTTCTAAGGATGCGTTTTTGACAAATCTCCGAACCCTTCTATAAATGCCTGAGAAGGGTTTAAATACTGCTAGCTAATTAACTTGATTACATAAATTTAGGATCTGGTTTTCAGATGACCGTCCTTCTGATAAAGCAAACTATTTCTAAAAATTAAATCTGACTCTGAACTATTTTTGTATTTGCTCCTTAGTGCTGTAAGCATGCAACATTTCACTGGGGAGAGTCGGTTGGTTGCCTTCCCCTTTCGTGTGTGCTAAAAAAATAGAAGTAACAAGAGCTGGCACCACTTTCTGGTAAACTATAAGATATTTTAGAGAATCTCCCACTGACTGGGTGTATACTTGGTAATAACTCAAATTTCCCTCGAACTGGTTCTACTTTTGCTATTTCGGTTTCTGTCTTTGCGAACGACTTGATGAGTCAGAAGACTTTACTTTCTGAGCAATTCTTTGGATTGAACACTGCCTCCGTTCTTCGTGCCGAGATTTTTGGCGTGTAAGTTTAAGGTCTTTTTGTAATCATGTTGCTTTTGTGTGCCTTTGATTCTGAGCTTTAGATGACTTATCGGTCATTAGCATCTGTTGAGTGATACTCTGGAATCTATAGTTCTATCGTATGCGGCACCCATTTCTGAAGAGATCTCTTTTTTGTTCTCCGAGCATTGGCGCTTTCCCCTTTTCCTTAGATGTTTCCTGCATATTGCTTCATGTTATTTCTTGTTTTATAGATTTGCGCAAAGGAAAAAAGTAATGGTAATAAAGATTGACATGAAAGCTTCAAATATTATGTGTGCATAATTATGACATTCACAACGAACTGACTCTTTGAAAAACAAAAAGCAGTCATTCGTACAATCATTAATTTCTTTTTTAAGGCGCGCGCTTAATTTTGATTAATGGGCAGCTTTCCTTGAATACTGTGCCGAGGAAAACTCGCGCTTATCGTAGATCGCAGATCGCAGATTTGTTATAGTATCGTGGAATCACAATATCACATCATCGCAGTATCGCAGATCGTAGATCGCAAATTGCAAATCGCAGATCGCAGAAATTAGTCATTGTGTGCTACTTTACGCAATGTTGCGATATGCGACGTCGCACATCGGCCGTCAGAATTTTCTTAAGTTTTTCATTTAAGAGCGCTTATGGTGAATGCGATGCGATGAATTTCGCATCGTTTCTTCGTGGTTTGTTATTCTCATAAAAGAAATGTTTCCTTGCTTTGTTGCGATAAAATTCTAAGGAAAAAACAAAAATGTTCCTAGAGATGTTTGTTTGAATGTTTATTAAGGGTCCCCTATTTTCTTGGTGTTATTGCTAATATCAAACAAAGAGGGGGGTTGATGGTGGCCACAACAGGTAGACCCCGCGAAAATCACGGTGATTCTCAATTTGCAAGCACTGTAGAGTGTGAAACAGTTGCGTGCTACTCTGGGGCATACGGGGTACTACAGGAAGTTCATCAAACTCTATGCCTAGATCACCACACCAATGGAAAAGATCTTGAAAATGGATGTTAGGTTTTGTTGGAACGATGACTGTAAGAAGCGCTTGGATATATTCGAAGAAAAGATGGTCATTACGCCGATTTTGGTCTTCCCGAACTGGAAGAAAGAGTTTCATGTCCATGTGGATGCGTTGAGCATAGCATTGGGGGCAGTACTAACACAGGAGGGTGGAGAAGGCTTAAATCACCCTATCGCATTCGCTAGTAGCAGATTATCTAAAGCATAAAAGAATTATTCCACCATTGAACACGAGGGACTGACTATGGTGTATGCACTCTAGAAGTATCGACACTACTTTGCTAGGGGGACACTTCAAGATGTATACAGATTATTCCAAGTTAAAATACTTGGTCAATAAGCCTATGTTGGGCGAGTGCATATGTAGATGGATTTTATTGTTCCAAGAATATGATTTTGAAGTTGTTGTGAAGGCTAGGCAATTGAACGGGGACTAGATCACCTGTCGTGCATTGAGATAGGAGAGGAACCTACTAGTCTGGAGGAAGGATTACCCGATACACAGCTCTTTGCTGTGCATGTAGTAGATGGAAAATTTGAAGATATAATTCACTTTCTCATGACTAGAACTACGTCAAAAGGTACCCTGTCCAGCAGAAGTAGGAACTAGTGGTGCATGCGGCAGATTTCTCTATTATTGTGGGGCGCCCATATAAGATGGGGAATGACGAGATACTGTGAAGGTATGTACCTGAGTTTGAATGAAGCAATATCCTCATGAATGCTCATGCGAGCATTGCGGGAGGACATTATACAGGGAGAGAAACTGCGCAGAAGATTCTCCACGCAGGGTTGTGGTGGCTGGCCCTTCATCAGGATTCAAAAGCACATTGCAAGGCCTACATGTATGTCAAAGAATAGGTAGGAAATCATGGAGGGATGAGATTTCTTTGAATCCACAAATGACATTAATCCATTTGAAAAGTGGGTGTTCGACTTTGTAGGAGCTATCAAACCTCAAGGAAAGACAGGCACGAGATATATTATCACTACACAGAGTACCTGACTCGTTGGGCAGAAGTACAGCCGCTAAAATATTGCACGGCCATAATGGCCACGAATTTTCTATTTGAACATGTATTGACATGATTCAGATGTCCAAAAATCTTGATGAGTGATTGCAGTATACATTTCAAGAAGGAGACGATCAACAGGCTGACAGAAGAGTTTCAGTGTATCATTAAAAAAGCACACCATATCACCCACAAGCTAATGGGACAGTAGAAGCATTTAACAAAGTATTGGAGGCTATGCTAACCAAGGTATGAAATGCATAGCAAAGTGATTGGGACCTATGCATACCCATAGTATTGTGGGCTTATATTACAACGTGAAAGAAACTGATGGGACAATCACCTTTTTAGCTTGTATATGGAGTAGAAGCCATAATACCTATGGAGTATATCGTACCTAGTCTATGCATAGAAGCACTTATATGTATGATAGACCGCAGAGCCCTGGAGGAGAGGCTCGCGTAGTTGGAGGAGCTTGAAGGAGAATGGCTTTTGGCTAGATTTCACCAGCAAGTACAGAAGTAGTGCAAAAATGTTTGGCATGATTGACATATTAAGTTGCACACCTTCAAGGCGAATGATTTGGTGTTGCTATATGATATTAATTTTGATCAATTCTCAGAGAAGCTCAGAATTCATTGGTTGGGACCATATGTTATTAAGGAAATCACAGATGGTGGCACGATGCAGTTGGTAAATTTAAATGGAGAAATATTCCCATGAAAAGTCAATGGTAGTCATTTGAAGGCATACACAAGTGGCTTGACCATTTGACTAGCTAGCAGAAGCATAGTCTTAGCGCTCCACACAGCTGAAAGGAGGCGCGGGACTATAAACTACTATGCCCGAGAGCTGCATGATGTCAAGATTCTCCGTAGTAGTGAAGTGTCACAGGGTCTGCGACAACGTGAGCGTAGCTGCACTGCTGCATGGGTTGGCTAGAAGTGACCATTATGGTCACTATTCATGATGTGATGCTTGGCCTGAGACCAAATGGAGTGGGCGGTAGGCATTTAAGGCCAGCTTTATGGGCTAGATTTGTGAAAATCTGCTGCCAAGGGAGCATTAATGGACCGAAAATGGGACGAACAATCACATTTGAATTCAAAAGGTGCTATAAATTACAAAGGGATGCCCAGAAAACAACACTTGGCCATTTTAGAATTGATATTTTCCGTGCCCAAAGATTCATGAACCTGGATTTGTTTGATCTTTTGAAGATGAAGTCGTTGTTTGAGCACTTACCCAAGTCATTGAGGGAATAGTGGAATAGCAATATGGCAGCACTTGAGGAAGCCATGGATACCAAAGAAATGACCACTGAGGATGCTGCGTAGGCCTTGATGGTAGGCAAACCCCCAAAAAGTTTTAGGATAGTCACAAAAATCCCTAAATCACCCCACACACAAAGACCCAAGAAAGACAAGCAACATATGGTAACAGTGTGCGTGTCCCATAGAAACCCACTAAGAATGAGGCTTACTATGGAAGAAAATGGGAAGGCTATCAACTTGGAACCTGATGAGGATGAGGAAGACTTTGAAAAAATCCTAGTAGAAGAGGAGGAGGATGTAGAGATGGAGGTGGAAACCCAGGGTGTGGACCCTCTGACCAAGCTACCCATGTATGTTCCTCCACGAAAGGGGAAAGCAAGGGTGCCTAATGACTTAGATGAGAGAAAGAGCTCTCTACAAGCCCCACTAATCCCCAATGACATCATTTTTTACAAAGCACACTTGGGGAGAGTGCTAGTATTAAAATTTGAAGACTGGGATCTCGAGGACCATGAGAAATTCCCATATTTGGCAATTACGTAGCTCATGCGCTAGAAGAAAAACACACCACCGAGAGTTATAGAGTTGGAGCCACACCAATGGTTGTGAGGTGTGGAGAAGACAGTATTGTTAGACCTGCTTTGGATGCTACATTACCATCACGCCCCAATGAATATTTTTATCATCAGGTAGCTACTATGCCTGGTGCATGATGGGTGTCTGTCGCTGAAGGAGCCTAGCCCCATCACGGATTATCTGATTCATAGAATTACCTGGTTCCCTTGCAAAGGGGATGTTGGCTTAGTGGGGCCTGACCCAGGTTCAGAAGTCATTTACCCAAGCAAATCCTAGTACCACCGACCTTTTCGGCAACAGTCCACGAAGCACTAACTGAGGTCTCACCTGAAGTAGTATGAGAGGGTGCTAGAACCAGGTTTCCTCACCCTGGGGATGTCTAATATGAGGTGATTGGCATGCGGTCCAACCTTCGCACTTACTGTACTACGCACACCCATAGGCACCCCACGCCATGTGATACTATCTTTGCACAGTTCTAACCACATCACAACCCGTGTTATTTATCCAAATCCTCCTTAATTAGGTTTTTTTAGTTGATTACTTAGATTTTTTTCATATATAAGCATCCATACAAATATTTATCAACTGCACGTAGTAAATAAACAGAGTAAAAGTAATGCACAACATTAAAGTACAAATTCAAGAATAGATGAACAGAGTAAAATTCTCTTTATTAACTTTCAATCCCAATAACAAACCTGACTCTCCCCTGCACACTCAACTGCAGGGGTCCATGTACTCAGTTGCGGACTCTACTAGGCATTTGCACACTCAGCTGCAGAGCCTCTACCTACTACTATGACCTAGTATAGTTCAGATCCAACTCTAGCCCTCAACCATGCCTTTGCTATTCTATCTATTCTTCCTTCACTACCATTACACTTAGAGCCTCACTCTATTTATACAATCCCATGGTCTACAGACCATGGGTAGGCCGACACAACTTTAAATTAAACTACAATATTTTAGGGTGGACAACCCTATGACTCATCTTAGAATTTATGCTCCACACCTTCAATTCGTGGAGTCTTACAATATTATTGACCAAAACTTGGGCTTTTAGCCCCAAAACATGATGCGAGGGATACCATGCCCAACAGGCCCCCAACACAATCATCGTGACTCATCCCAAGTCATTATGTTGGTGCGCCGATCTTGGCATGGAGCTCGTACAATTGTGCCTGTGCGGCGCAAAGTTCCGTAGCGCACTCTTCAGCCGTCTACTGGATCTACTCGACTCTTTCAGCTGAATGCTCACTGTCAAGGGAAAATCCCTGTCTTATGGCATGCATCACCTTCATCTGTGTGAGCTTCCCTTCGATATGAGTAGTGATGAGGAAGGCCTCATCAATCCAAGGCTGGATGCACACTTTAATTACTACCTTTTTCTGTCGCACGCATCCATCTATTCCTTCAATGTATTTGCTTGTTGTAGCTTTCCTAGCCGTTGGGTCAGAGCAAGTGTTTGCATTGTTCCATGCACACTGTCATACTGTGCTTGAAGCTCCCGTGCCTCTATTTCCAGGTGCTATATGGTGGGGGCCTCTTGTAAGGAATTGAGGACTACGAAGGATTCTTATAACATAGCAGTAGAGTTCTGTACTGCTTGTCCTATTTCCTCTAGCCCTTTTTGGATAGTGCCAACATGTTGTTCCCTAACCTCTGGGGGCGTGGATGACTGTGCCTTCAATCGCAGTTTGATAATCTGAAGGTTTTGGTCCAACTGTATCCTCGATGCTTCCTCCTTTGCCTCACAAAATCCACTGGCCAATTTGTGATTTCTCTTTCCTACTAGTAGATCTGTCAGAATAGCTAACTCTGGGAGAGTTCTATATGCATTATCCACCTTCTGCGCTAGTCGTTGAGTCTATGCCACGAGTTCATCATGCTATCAACTGAGATATTCCATATTGATCTTTTGTTCGCTCAATACTTGTAGCGCACGAACTTCTTTAGCAAGGAGATCAGCTATGACCACATCCTATAACTGTTACAGGGTTTCTGATGGAAGGGTAGCCATGTTTATGATCAACCCCTTAATCCTACCCACTGCACCTTAGTCAACCTCATTTGATGCCCCTAAAATGCCCTCGGGGAACACGAAAGTGTTGGTCACTCGGGTGTGCAACATCTGTTCTGTCTCTAATGTACTTGTTATGACGTATGGGGCCATCATTCGTGCTTGATGGGGTTGCACTTGTAGTCCCTATAGCTACGTTCGTAGCACCCCCAACACAGTGTTCTCATTTACCATCACTTCTTGGAGCACGTCCTTAGTGACATCGCTAACCGTTTAACCAATGTCAACAAGATCACCTTCAGTAAGCGTAATGGGGTCCATGGACATCTTAAATGGCTTCATCTTCTTTCTGGGGACTAGTTTCTCAGGGACATGTGGTCGTTTCAATAGTTGTGAGGTAGTTTCTAGATATGTGTGCTCTTCGTCCATGTTGATGTCCTTAGCCCCTTTCCCTGTGGACATTTCATGGCCCCTCTCAACCTCTTCTATTGGCGTTGTTGTTGTTTCTGTCGTCTGCGCCACTGCTACTGCATAACCGTCTTCTGCTATGTAGCTGCTTCTTGTTCCTGATGCCTCTTTCCAACCAGCTATGCGATACGTAGCTTGGTTTCCTTCTTCCTTTTTTGTGTTGTTGCCTTCTCCATTCTTTCCAAGTTTGGGGCATGCCACTTCGAAGGCCATGTTTCCAATGTTGTGAAGATGGCGTCATCCATAGCAATAAATGGAAGCTTTGTCCATTCCTTTGTTAGATCCTTCCATGCCAAGACATGAATGTTATGCATGTCCACTTTGAACTTTGAACAGCTCTACAAAGTGGCGTACACTGTAGGAGACAATCATGGCCTTCCATTGATCCATATCCGGATGCTCACCTCCATCAGTACCCAAAACACCTTGACCGTGTGAATCTACTTTGTGTCCTTCATGGCCCAAAGAAAAGCGTACTTCATGGCCTCAGGAAGGTCCTGGTGGATCAACGGGAACTGGCTATCTGCTAATAGTTCACCTGCTACTAGAATAATGGATAAGAGCAACCACGTGTAGTGGAAGGTATTACCCTACTCTTGGGCCTCCTTGCAGTTTATCAAAAATTCCTCACAGAGGAACTCAGTCCAGTTGAACTAGATCCCCTCTGCGCATTGCTCGGCCAGTGCAACCACAGGTGCTAGTACTTCATCGGCATGGCACTTCCACATTAGTTTTCCGGTGACGAGTTGGGTGGCTATGTGCACGCCTTTTTCCTTGATACTTGCAATTGCATAGCCGCGCTTATTTTTCTCCAGCTTGTAATTGGTTTTCATGGCTTCCGTGAGAGCCAAATTGCTTCTTTTACTAGCTATTTCTGCAGGGTCCCTTCCCTTACAGGGAAGTCCTGAAATCTTGTGAATAAGTTCCACGGTGATGGGAATAGGCTCCTCCAACCATAGATACCCATCATGCACAAGGCACATCGTCTGCCCGATGATGAAAATGGTGATGGGTGAGTAGTGAAAGTGGGGTATCCATCGTAGATGAAGTAACCCAACCTTCTCTACACTGCGTAGCCATTTTTGTGGCTCCAATGTGATCACTAGCCCCTTCGCCTTATGTTTCATCAAGCTCTCTTTCATTAGGTCCAGGAAATTCTCACTTTCTACGAGGTCCCAGTCTTCAAATTTCAAGGTAGGCAATCGGCTGATGGGTGGACCTTCAAAAGTAATGTCATCGGGGAGGAGCAGGGTCTAGAGTGCACTCTTCGTGGCCTCCAGGTATTTGGCTACCTTAACTTTCCCTTTCCACGGAGGGACATACGTGGGTAAATTTGTTGCAGACGGCATTGCTGGGACATCCTCCTCCACATCATCTTGCACCTCTATTTGATCAATTAGAGCATGTAGGTCTTCCTCCTCTTCCTTTGATTCAATGGTGATGACTTTGACTTTTTCTTCCATTGACAATTTTTTGAACCGTGGGTTTCTGGGGCATACGTGGACTGGTCCCATAGTCTGGATATCTTTCTTCGGTCATGACATCCATGGCGATTTCAGAACTTTTGGCACAACCGCCACACCTCGGGGCTCCACGTGGACCGGCCTCACCATTGGTGTCTTCAGCGAATTGCACTCCTAGTCTGGTAGTAGTCATCGTGTTTACATGAGATATGTTCTATCATGTACTCAAAGGTGGTAAGAGTGCTCACTGCTCAATGCTCTGTAACTACTCAAATCTGAAACAACCAAGTGTTGTCTTGTGGCTAGCCCCGGGGGTTTTATAGCATCTTTTGAATTTGAATTTGACCATTCCCCCCACTTCTGAGTCATTAATTCCTTCTTGACAGCAGATCATCCAAAATTTAGCTCTTAATTTGTGTCTTAATTTCCCGTCGCCCACTCCTCTTTGTCTTAAATTGGACATCTTGTCATGAACAGTGACACCAATGGTCACTTCCTAGCCTACCTACATGGCAGCGCAACCCCCTCTGTATGGGACCGACCCTTGTGACATGTTGACCCTGTGCACAACCTCCTTATCACACATCTCCCCCATAGACTCTTCTATAGTCTCACGCTCTCTTTCAACTGCTTGGAGTGTTGAGACTATGCTCCCTGTGGCTAGTTAGGTGGTCGAACCACCTATGCAAGACTTCAATTCAACTTCCAGCCTAGTTTGTGGGCACTCCTCAATTACCCTCATAATAGTCAGTGCCGCACGTTCTTCCTCATGCGGTGTGCTCCCTTGGTTTCTTTGTTTGGTAAGGTGCAGACGCAGCATAGTAGCAGAGTCACAAATTCTCGGTGACAATATTCTAATGCAGTAGTATGGCTATCTGTATCTTGTCATGTCATTCTTAGTTTATTGACGAGACATCCTTGTGCGATTTTTTTTTAGTGTGTTGATTTCTGCATCCATTAACATGCTTTTATTCTTCAGTTGTACCCAATCTTCTTTGAGTTCACAAATCTTAAGGTTCCCTCACCAAATGGCTTCCTGAATCTACATATGTTCACCCTCACATAGCTACATAATTCCTTCATCCTGGTCCTTGCATATTGTCCCAACTATGCGAGCTATTACATGAGGATTACTTTCCTTTAGGATTATGGTCTTGACTTTGTTCCTCAGTTTCAAAGTCATGTCCACACTCAGGTTTTTGCACATGGCCCTATAGGTCCATCGAACTGGTGGCATGCACAAATCCTAATCAGTTTGTCTTGCCTGGTGAACCCTATTCAGGAGTCCATATACATTATTGAATTCTTCCTCATGGAATATTTTTGATGTGTGTCGCCTTTCTTGCTGTTGTGTCTTATTCTGGTTGTCGATCTTGTGTTTGGGGTGTGCTTGTGTGGGCTGCATAGCACATGTCTGTATGCATTGAGACAGGTGGGTGCGCAAGTTGCTCCATCCTTGCTGACTGATTTTTGGTTGAATCTAGGGGCTTCCAAACTGGAGGCACATTAGCCTTCTACATACATGCCAATCCTCAAAATTTCCTTGATATGTACCCCACCATCACGCGAGTGTTGCGCGCAGTGCCCACTTCAATGCATCGAACCATTGTTGTTTCGGTACTTCACTTTCAAATTGGCTCAAGAATTCGTCGACCACTGTTAATCCATCATATGTCAACAAATCTCTTGCCTCTGTTGTCATGAAACATAGTGATCTAACCATCATGTTACAATTTAGCGTCGTCACTTCGTGCAATTGATTCTGCCATCGCTCTACTTCTTCATCTCAATCTGAAGTACAGGAGCTTTCACACTCCCATGAGAAGCTCCCATCTATAGTCTGATTCACCCAATGCTGGTCTCATGTAGTTATCTTTTAAATACAATAAAGATCATCATTGTTATCATTGTCATGCACTGGTTTAGTGTAGTGCTCTCCTTCGGCTAGGTCCAGTGGGACTACTACGCGTAGTGACTTTTTCTCGAAGATCATTTTGCACTTCTTCAGGTTGATGACTCCATTCATATCAGTGGCCCAGTCTATTCCTAAAAATGCAGGATAGGGACTGATATCATCGACAATATCTATTACTTCAATATCAACTGTTATCCCTTGCAACCTTCCCATGGGAAAACTATTATTTTGGTTCACCATTCCTAATTGAATAGGGGACGATTGTAACATGGGCCTACCCATGCATTCCCATATTTTCTTCAGTAATACATTCATGTCTGAACCCAGATCTAGGATTACTTGATCCATTTCATACTCACCAATCTGTGTAGTCAACCTCATTTCCCTTCCAGTGCACAATGCATGATTCGACAATTTCCAGACTACGTGTGGTTCTCCTGAACCCGCGCACTTGGTGATGAGTTCCTGTAGTCCTTTAACTATCTTATTGTCGCACAATAGTTTTATACATGTCTCTAGAAAGGTAGTGAGCATATGAGGGTCCATTCCTGGCTTTGGTTGATTCTTACTACCTAAAGTGGAGGCCTCCATGAAGATCTTCTTATCTTCCATGAATGTCTCCTTTGTGCATGTTAAGTAAACTCAAGTTCATTCGCAAGAGCCTTACGAACCCATGTAATTTCCTCTAGCTACTTCCCTGTATCCTCTCCTATGGCCGTACCGATTCTGAGCATCACATTTATGTTTGGGTCCTCTTCGCGCGGTTTAGACCTCATCATTTGTATATTTTAAGTTGGAGGAGGTTGGAATACCCCTTTTTCGTCCATCCTTGTTATCAACGTAGGACAGTCTATTGTTTCATGATCAAACTAAGCATAGTACGTACAGGATATCCTCGTCAAGTTGGTACAGTCATCGGCATAGTGCCCCAGCACTCCACAATTGTAACAAATTAATTGTCTGCGGCCCCTTCCTGGTCCCATTCCACCTCATCCTTGACCTCGCCGCTAAAATGTAGTGCATGTCATCCCCACATCTAGGTCGAGGGCTCACGTTTCAGTCTACATCCTATAGGCAGGGGTCCAATCCATCATTAGCTCGTAACTACGACAAGTGCGCTCATCGTGGCCTACTGACCTGCAGAAATTACAAAATAATTGTTGCGGTGTATGTTGGAGAGCAGATCCTCCAATAGCATGTTTTGGGGCTTGAAGCCCGAATTTTGGTCAAATGTGATGTAAATAGCCTGCAAAATGCGGGTGTGGAACGTGAGAGTCTAGGGTTGTCTACCTAAGATAATGTAATTTAATATAAAGTGTGCTAACCTACCCATGGTCCGCAGACCATGGGATTGTATAAATAGAGTGAGGCTCTAAGTGTAAAGTCATTTTTTAAGTTTTGAGAAGTAATAGAGAGATGCAAAGGCATGGTTAGAAGTTAGAAATAGATCTAGAGGTATTGGGTCATAGTGATAGGTAAAGGCTTTACAGCTGAGTGCATAGAGGCCTAGTAGAGTCCGTAGGTGAGTGCGTAGACCCCTGCAGTTGAGTGCATAGGGCAGATTCAAGATTGTACTTGGATAGAGAATTAATAAAAGATAAGTTGATTCAAAAACATTGTGTGTCTATGCTTCTGTTATATTTATGCATCTCTTTACAATTTTATGATTGCGCGCCCTTGTTATGAATGTTGAATGATTAATGAGACTATTGGGCCCACACAATTAAGTTAATATCTATAATAATAACACAATAAGAATAAAGGATCTAGACAACACCTCTCTGCACTCTTTACAGAGCTGCACGGAAGCAGTTGCACAAGCCACAAAGGAAAAATGGCTTGCACAGAGCTGAGCAAGTGTGCAGGTTTGGTTCACGAACTTCCTAGATTTCATCAAGGACATCCATAGGGTGCAAAAACTTAGTTCCAGCACCCTCCCATACTACCTCGGGTGAGACCTTAGTCCACACACCATGGAATGTTACCGAAAGGGCCGGTAGTTTTAGGATTTGTTTGGCTAAATCACTTATGAACTTGGGTCAGGCCCCAACAAGCCAACAAATGGTTCCATTGCTGGGATTAGGATATGCCTAAGGGATGTCTGATGTCATGCCACTGGAACCCAACAAAGAAGGTAATTGAAGAGTGGTTGGACAAGAAGATTCAAAAGTTCGTGACACAGGAAAATAGAACTCTGCAAGTATCTAAGAAAAGGTGGCTAGATCGCTACGAGTATAGGGAAATCCACGAGATCTTCTTCACATATTTTCCTTCTGAACTGTATGAGTTGATCACAAGGTTAGCCGACAGCTAGGGAAGGTGTAAGATCGACCAACTGATAGTGTGGACTCCGGAATTAGTGCGCAGACTAGAGGCATCAAAAGATGAGATCACATGAGCTGTGGACCATTGGCGCGATCAGATAATAGGGGGATTTATCACTAAGTTCGTAATAGACACAACCATAAGCGACAGCAAAGCAGAATCACATTTTCTCAAGGGATCACGAGGCAAGTACATTAAATCTCTGAATACCTGGATTAAGATGTTGTTATGTGAAAAGTGGGTTGTATGAATTCATTAATGTTTGGAACGACGTAGAGTGGAAATATCTACAAAGGTACCAAGGGATTAGGAAACAGTCCCTTAACCTCACCTTCACGAGAAAGCGAGGAAGAGCTCACTCGAGTCTCTCAAGAAGTGTGGTTAGTTTGATAAGGTAGTGCATTCTGTAGTTACCAACCCCACCCATGCCACCACCTGCTTCACCTCCGTCACCTCCATCTCCACCCACTCCACCTCCACTAACCCCGCAGTTCATAATGGCGAGCGCGATCAAGAAACCCATATTCAGAGGAGTAGGGAATGAGGATCTAGACTAGCTTTGGTTCGTGGTAAGAGCAGTGTGGGAAGCGCAAGGGGTCACAGATGACAACATTAAGAAGGCTACATTGGGGATCGCACTATAGGATCATGCGTTGATATGGTATATCAAGCACTCCAATGATCACCCAAATGCAGGAATAGCAGAGATCCAAAATATGCTGAACAGAGAATTCAATCGGCCAAAATCAGAGACATAGTCAATGATCAGATTTAAAGAGATTTCGATGCTTCCAGGAAAGACACCCTGGGATCTGGGTTAGTGACTGAAGAGTATGATCCACGAGGCTAATATGATGCTTAGAGATGCACAACATCACACATGGTTTGTGTCATCTCTAACACTGCACAAGAGGATGGCACTGTGTAACATAAACTTTCTACCCAAGCCGAAGCGTTGGAAATGGTGATGAGGTTTTATGAGACATCGATACAATATCCAGGGCTAGGAGTTCAACAAATCCATGTGTAACTATAGAATCTATGCCTAGAAATGTAGAACTTGAAGTAGGATAGGGCACCACAGCTAGAGGCACACGAGGAAGTATGGTGCATAAAATGCAAGGGCCAAGGACATAATAAGGATCACTGTCTACTATTCGTGAACTACTTGGCAGGAGGGGGACCAATGTCATTGAGACTAGAGGCATAGGCAAGGCCAAGTGTGACACTTGCATTATGGTGCATTATCTATCAGATAGGAGGAAAGCACATGACGAATAATTATCATTTACTACAAAAGTATACACCAACACCCCAGCAACTGTTTTCTAATTTCTATAGGATAGTGGGCCACGATGAGCGTAATTGTCATGCTACAAGTTAATGATGGATCAAACCCCAACCTATCAGATGTAGATAGAAACGCGAGCCATCAACCCAGTGACAGGGATGGCACATGTGGGATTTCAGGGATGAGGAGGAATGGGCCCAAGAAGGGGTTGCGGATAGTTAATTTGTTACAATTGCGGAGGACTCGGGCACTATGCTTGCAATTGTATCAACCTGACGAGAGTATCCTGTTGATACTGTGCTCAGTTTAATCATGAAATGGTAGATTTCTCAATGCTGATCATGCATATGCATGAGAAAGGGGTACTCCATCATCCTCTGACTCAAAATATTCAAATGATGCAGTCTGAACCACACGCAGAAGACACAAATGTGAACATAGTGCTCAGAAGCGGTGCGATCATAGGGGAGGCTAAGGGGAAGCAACCCAAAGAAGATACATGGGTTCACAAGGCTCTTGTGAAGGAACATGGGTTTGACTTAGAACATGTAAAGGAGACATTCATTGAAGCTAAGAAGAGCTTTGCAGAGGCCTCCACTTCAGGTAGTAAGGATCAACTAGATCTAGGGATGGATCCTTCTATGCTTACTACCCTTTTAGAGACATGCATGAAATAGTTGCACGAAAATAAGGCAGTTAAGGGACTACAGGAGTTGATCACAAAGTGTGTAGGGTTAGGGGAACCATGTGTAGTCTAGAAACTAAGAAAGCATGCATTGTGCACCGGGAGGGAAATGATATTGATGATGCAGATTGGTGAGTATGAAATGGATTAGGTAATCCTAGACCTAGGTTCGAAAGTGAATGTTTTACAAAAGTAGACATGGGAACGCATGAACAGGCCCATGTTACAGTGGTCCCCTATTCAATTATGAATGGTGAACTAATAGAATATTTTGTGCATGGGAAGATTGCAAGGGGTAACAGTCGATATTGAAGGTGTGAGCGCGTAGGTGGATTTTGAAGTGATAGAAATTGTTGATGACACCAATCCCTATCCTGCACTACTAGGAACAGACTAAGCTACCAATATGAATGGAGTCATCAACCTGAAGAAGCAGAAGATGATATTCGAGCAAAAGTCGCTACACGTAGTAGTTTCGATGGACCCAGCCGAAGGAGCATGCTACACCGAACCTATGCATGACGATGAAAGTGACGATGAGATGAATTGTATTTACCAGATAACCACGTGAGACCAATAGCGGGCGAACCTGACTACAGATGGGAGAATCTCATGGGAGCGTGACAGTTCTTGTACTTTGGATTCAGATGAAGAAGTAGAACGGTGGCAGAACCAACTGCACAAAGTGACAACACTAAATTATGACATGATGATTAGATCACTGTGTTGCATGACAATAGAGGCAAGGGAATTGTCATCCTATGATGGGGTGACAGCAATGGATGAATTCTTGGAAAAATTTGAAAGCGCCATACTAGAATAGTAGCGGTACAATGCGATGGAATGGGCGTTGCGCGCAACCCCTGCAAAATAGTGGGGTACACATCAAAAGACCATTTGGAACTAGCGTGAATGTAGAAGATAGACGCACTTGTGCTTTGGAAGCCCCCAGCATTGAACAAGAGTTGGGCAACTAGGACAAAGCAGCTTACGTGCCCACCACTGTTGATGGGTGCAGACATGAGCTGTGCAAGCACATCCCAGACTAAGGATTGAAAATCAAAACCAAACAAGGTGACAAACACCACAAACATTCCACGACAAAGCATTCTTAAAGCTATGCAGAATCATGAACAGAGTTCGCCAGGCGAGACGAACTGACTGGGACCTACATGTACCAGCGATTCAATGGGCCTATAGGGTCATAAGAAAAAAATGGATCGTGGAAATGACCCCAACACCGACTAGAAGAGACGAAACCATAAGAGAAGAAAATAATCCCTGTATAACATCTCCCACAGGTCGGACAATAACGAAGACGCAGGTAAAGGAATTATGCAATTCTAGGAAGCCATTCGACAAGGGAAATTGAAACTTCGTGAACTTGACGAAGATTAGGTATGGCTAAGGAAGAAAAGCATGACATTAAATGAAGAAATTAGCAAACTAGAAACTAAAGTTACACAGGCATGCTGCACTGAAAAACTAAGAACAATGGGACAAGGTCTAGCCAGCCATACTACTGCAATAAAACAAGTTGTGACCCTGCTACCATGGTTGTGACCGCACCTTACTAGACAAAGTAAATAGGGGATCGCACCATACAAAGAATAATGCAACACTCTGGTGGATACAAGGGTAATTGAAGGGTGCCCGCAGCCTAGGATGGCAGGAAAATTGAAGTCTTGCACTGGCGGTGCAACTAGCTGACTATCTGTAGGAATCACAGTCTCAGTGCTCCAAGAAGGTGAAAGAGAGCGTGGGACTATAAACGAGTCTATATGGGAGATGCACAAGACGGAGGTTGTGCATAGGATTGGGACATCACAGGGGTCGTAACCATGCATAAGGGGCTGTGCTGGTGGGTTGGGAGGTGACCGTTGGTGTAACTATTCATGACATGATGTCCAATTTAAGGCAGCAAGGAGCAGACAGTGGGCAATTAAGACACAAAGTCAGAACTATATTTGGGATTATCTTCCGCCAATCTCGAATTAATGAGATGAATATGGGGGAATAGTTGAATTTGAATCCAAAAGGGCCTATAAATCACATATGGCTCTCCACTGAACAACCCTTGGCTTTTTTAGAATTCAATTGTTACGCTATCAATTGGGTATGAACCTGACGAATTTGGAGGTTGTGAGAGCAAGTCCATGGTTTGAAGCATTGTCGAAGGAGACACAGGCCTCCCTGATTAGAATGATGTCAACAACAAAGGGAGCCATGCAGAGCTCTATGCCACCAACAGGGGATGCATTGGAAATCCCTAAATCGCCCCAAACACCGAGGCCCAAAAAGGATCCACAGGAAACAAGACCAGTCCATATGTCTCCGCAAAATTTGCGGTTTGGTAAACTATATATGGAAGACAAGGGCAAGATGGTTAATATTGAGACCAATGATGAGGAGGAGGATCTTCAGGCCTCTATAGAAGATATTGAACTAGATGAAGAAGTGGAGGAAGATATTCAGCCAGTGCGCGCTGCAGCAAAACTTCCCAAACATGTCCCCCCACAGAAAGGGAAAGAAAAAGTACCTAAGGATGTGGATACCATTAAGAGTTCACTCGAAACCACACTCCTCTCAGATGGAGTTTTATTTGAGGGTTCAGTCCTAGGCCACATACCCACGATAAATTTGAAGACTAGGACCTTGTGGATAGTGAAAAGTTTCCACACTTGGAGACTAGCCAACTTATTAAACAAAGAAAGGAGGGGTTAGTTGCAGCGCTACAACCATGGAAATGGTTGCGCAGGTTGCAGGAGGCTGTGCTACTCCACCTACTATGGATTCTGCACTTTCATTAGGTGCCAATCACAATATTCGTCATCAGGCAACTGCTTTGCCTAGTGCATGATGGGTACTTGTGGCTGCAGGAGCCGATACTCATTATAGCAGGGCTGATTCATAGGATTTCTTGCCTTCCCTATTTGGGAAGAGACCCCACAGAAATAGCTGGCCAAAGCGGAGACTTGGCACTTGTAGAAGCTATGAAGAATAAATACAGGTTAAAGAAGAAGTAGAGGGGCTATGTCATTACTAACATTCAAGACAAAGGTGTGTACATAACCACCAGCTGCTGGTAGAAAAAGTGATCAGAAAATTTCATGGAAACAAGGAACCAACGATGATCATCATGTTGGCCGAACAATGTGCTGAGGGGGTACAGTTCAATTGGGCACAATTCCTCTAAGAGGAGTTCCTAATGAACTACAAGGAGGCCCAAGAGTAGGGTAGGACCTTCTACAATGCATGGTTGCTCTTATCCATCTTGTTGGTCGCAGGAGAATTGCCGGATGATAGTTAGTTTCCTCCTTTTTACTAGGACTTGCCAGAGGCAGCGAAATATGTGTCGCTATGGGTGACAAGGCACGCTATGCAAATTCACGAGATCAAGATATTCTGGATACTTATGGAGGATAGCATACAGATGTGGATCAAAAAACGACCATGCCTATCCCCCATGGTATACGATAGTCTGTGAAGCTTTGTAGACTTTAAGGCGGATATGCACAATGTGTATATCAAGGCGCAGAAGGATCCAGAGCAGATCTAGACCAAACTCCCATTCATCGCAATTGATGACACTATTTTCGTAGTGCTTGACTAATGTCCATCTGAATGGTGTGCCCTAGATCTGGCAGTGCGTGATGAGGCAGTGATACAAAGACGTAAGGATGCCAACAAGTTGCTAGCATAACAAAAGAGTAATGAGCAGCTTGCCGAGGAGGTAAGGGCTTCCCACGAGGCAGTGAAGGTTGTCGCAGAGCAAACGAAGGTCGCTAGAAAAACAGTAGTAGCTGGGGCCACCACAACGTAGGAGGAAAGAGGCCTGGACCTGACTATAGGACATCAGACATATGATACGGTTGAAGGCGCAGACCCAAGCACCACCTCTACACAATTGAAATAGCCATGTGGTATGGAATGAACAGGGCCACATAAGAAGACCAAGGATTCCAAATTTGATGGGGAGCCTATTACAATGACAAAGGTTGATCTATATGACATCAGTGACACAGTTCATGAGGTCACTAGGGAGGCGCTCCAAGAAGCAATGACAGAGCAGCAGACAATGTTTGGAGCACTTAGGGCACAACTGTAGGGGCTTCAGGTGCAACTCCCACAAGAAGGAACAATAGCCATCTATGGTGCCACAGGAGGCATCAGAAACAGAGCAATTTTTGTGGGCCAAAATGACCAATACCATCGTGCTACCTATTAGTGTCAGTATCTTCATCCCTCCATCAGTGATCAAAATTCTCTTTTTGCATGCATTTTAGGTTTCCCATCTGATCATCTGCATTCCATTAGGTCATGGATCATTTGATGGTAGTGGTTCATTATCAAATTTCCCTCATGGTCTTTACTTGCTGACCTATTTTTACAAGTTGAGGTCATTTACAAGTATATTTTGTCATTATATTTACAAAAAGGCACTTTAAGGGTTTTATGTCTGCATTAGGTCTAGCACTTGTCACCATAGTCATGTAAAATCTCAATAATGGTAAGCAAGTACATGAGGAGGTCTAAAAAGGTCTCAAGATCGAAATTTCAAAGATGATACAGTTAATAAGTGATTTTTTCCTCAAAACCCTATTTTGAGGAAAAACAGAGCTTTTATTTCTTATGTATAAAAATTTCATGTAATTTTAATTTTCCTATATGTAATAAGCTCAAAGCTACTACCCTTGGTCACCTTGCCAACTCCAGCCACTGCAAGAAAAAATACAAGCATCCATGCATCAGTTTGTCAAATGATTAAGAAAAGTCAATTTTAATGTAAAAATAGAGTTCAAAACCAAAAGTGAATTTAACATTAGAAAAGTGGGTTTGAGATGAGAGAAAAATTAAATTCATTCATATTTAAGGTGAAAAAGGGTCCTCTTGGTCATTTCATTGTGAAAATTTCCTCTTGGAGCACCAAAATCACGATTTGGGATTCAAAGAAGCAAAAAACCATGTTTTCAAGGAAACTTGACTTGGCACTATGCATCAGAGGTAGTGCACTACACATCAGGCAGGCGCTATGCATCAGAGGCAAAACTGCAGTGCAAAATTGAACTAGCGTTGCGCATCAGTAGAGCGTTGCACATTGGGCCCAGTGTGCTGTGCATCAGTCCAGTTCATTCTAAATCATCCCAAATCGTGCTCAATTGCTCAACAAACCTCAAATTTGCTACATTTACCCTCTACAACTAAGTACTCATCCTCCTAAGGTTGATTTTGATGTCACATGAGTGTTTTTCATAAGTCTTGCATATGAAGATTAAAACCCTAGTTCTCTTCATGTTTTGTCATCCAATTGTGCAATTTTCATCCCACCTTCACAAAAACATCATCGAACCCATTTTCACTCTTTAGTTACCCTAATACACTTCATTCATATCATTTCCCCATACCCCACTCCCCTAAAGCAAATATTTCCACCATCAAGCCCTAAATCCCTCACTAAACCCTAATTTCTCAAAATCAGTCCCTTTACTCCCCAATTTCATCTCCCAAGAATAAAATCTCTTCATACTCATTACTATTGTCCTCTTCCATCACCATTTTCCATAATACATTCATCTTATCATTTTCCTTAAGACAAGCACAATGGCAAGAAACAATGAATCAAGCTGTGAAGAAGAAACACAAAGTGACAGTTCAGGAGACATAAATGTACAACCTAGGAGGCCTCACAAGGGTGGGAAAATCATCAGAGAGGAGCCTGTTAGCATTGTTGAACTTTTTGCTTTCCCTCTTGCCACCACTTGTTTCAGATACCAATCTTTCTTTGAGTTTTGTGAGCTTGTTGAGAGGGTCAAGTATCATCATGAATTGGCTAGACAATTTTTCATTAACATGGAGGACAATATGGTACAACTTGTTGGCATCAACTTCACTCTTTCACCAGCCATTATTGCAGAAGCAACAAGGATGCCAGATGTGGGGGAAAGATGGAAGAAAAGGAAAAACATTAGCAAACAGAACTATGAACCCTACATTAAAGCTAGATATCATAGACAATTGGGCAGGGTGTTTCTTTTCATGTTTTTGGAGGACTGGTATGTGCCATTAACGAAACGCATCATTAAATACTTCACATGTGTGGGAAGGTTCTCCCGACCCTGTGCTTATCATATTAGGTTGCTTATGCATTTTACTATGGTTAGAATTATGAGCATACCATATTTCATTTACAAAAACATAGAGAGGATGACTATAATTGCAAAGAGGAAGCCACACCCACAGCAGCTAAATAGCATTTATCACTTTGTTGTCATCAAAATTGTTGTTATGCATTAGCTGAATTAGTTGGGAGTGCCATGGGAAACCTTCATTGCCCATGAGATTTTCAAGGGACCCCAAATGTTTGCAAAACCTCAAGAGGAAGCTGGACCTTCAAGGCAACAAAGAGAGCTTGAGAGCAAAACTGAAGAGTCTCACATTCTTGTATTTATAACTTATGAAAAAGGGACAAGAAGACTTCTTGCAGCGGAAAAATGAGTATTATCTCCACCAGGGGTGGAAAGAGTCTCATTCTCTTCACTGGACAATAGGCAAATTTTATCTTCACCTAAGGTGAAAGAGGCTTTGCCTTCTTCTTCAGCAGAGCAGGTACATGATAGAGGAAAGAAACCATTGCATGATGAAGGTCCTTATGAAGGCCAAGACAAAGATTTCATTTTGATTGAGGAAGAGGACACTGATTTGGGTTCCCAAAACTCAAAGCTCAAGGATGAGATCATCAGGGAGAAAGAAGCTGAGATCCAAAGCCTATCACTTGACCTTGAGAGGGCTAAATGGATCATTAATTACCTTGAGCAACAAAAAAATCAATTAGAGGATAAAAAACCATCATGGAGCTGCAAGCTATCAGGGAAAACCAACAAATGGCAAAAAGAAGGAAAATCAAGCTGAATTCACTAGAGCAAGAAATAGAAGTTGACCAAGAGTCATGGTTGGAAAGAGTAAATGTCCACCTTGAGAAGCTTATTGACAAGGCTAATAAGGAGAAGAACATGTTATGACATATGGCCTATCACTATTTGGCCCAGAAGAAAATTTGTAAGACAAGGATAAGGTACCTAAAAGCCAAGCTAAGGAGAGCATTAAAGGCCAAAAAGGAGCAACACAAACTTAGAATCTTGGATAAAGCTTCCTTCGCACAGAAAAGTAGTTGATCAGCTTGTCTCATGCCAATTTTGAAGAAGTTTGGAGAACTTTTTGTAATTTTCAAATTTTTAATTGTAATACTCAGGAATTTTTCCCTAATGCACAGCGCCACTGGTGCTGCGCATTGAGCTGGTAAAGAATTTTGAAGAATAGCTTAAATTTTTGG